>CAKNWU010230399.1:0-11428 GCA_932072015.1 Andricus quercustozae | reverse complement strand
GTAATAGTCAAAAGTAATTCCTTGTTTTTGTTTTAATTAAAAAGTAAAAATGTTATGCAGCTTTTTTGCACTGTTCTTTGATAAGGGTTTTCTAGCAAATTATTCATTTTTTAACTCGTTTCTTTTAAGATTCAACAGACCTACGTGATAGCTTGAAAATAATGTCTGGTTTTTTTTTTGTTTTTTAATCAAATATTCGGGCTTTGGCATTAACCTCCTTGTCCCCTATGAACCTTTATTTACAAAGCACGTGCAAAGTTGAATAGTCCCAGTAGGATGTCCATTAGAAATTTAAGTTTTTGAAATGCTACTCCCAAATTTGTATTCTTCTAGTGAAAAAAATAATCTCATGTACTTCTTTCTATATTTTTTCATTAAATATTCTTGGCCTTGGAACATGAAAAATTGTAAATGAATTACAATAAATGGCATGAATTGTGCCCTAAATATTTTATTTTCATAGAATAAAATATTTTGACCCGCTGATCTCGAATATAATAGTGAAAATACCCACAAATTTAATGTTTTTCCATTTATTTCAGTAGCTAATAAAAATTTATAAAAAGAGTTTCGTCTGAAGTTTGCAGATCAATCAAAAATGTGCCTTTTATGTGATAATTTTTTTTTTAACTATTATTCTTCCCAGAAAAAGGAAAATATTGGTAAAAAGTGTACAATTCCTTGAAATGTGACTTGCGTCACTCCTGTCATTATGGACTAATCACAGAAATGGTTTAGATCACCCCTCTAACCCTTTCCAATATCTCATAGAAGGGCAGGAAAATCACTGAAATAACTTAAGTCACACTTTTACCTTCGCTTTTACCCCTTTCCAATGTCCCGTAGGGGGCAATGGACTCTGTGACTAGTCACAGAAATAATTTCAATCACACCTATGACTGATCGAAGAAATAATTTAAGTCATACCAATATCTCTTTTCGGAAAATCTTATTTTTCTCGTAAAATATTGGTTTCTGAAAAAAAACATGTTTATCATATTCGGAATCAGCGTATCAATGTGCATCGGTATAGTGAATTTCAAATTAATTGAACGTACTCTCTTTTGGGAACTTTATCCTAAGTATGTTTACTGTAAAAAAGGAATTTAATTAGCAATAGAGTTAACTTCGTCGTACAATCGAGTTTAGAATTTCGCCCACTTCTCGTTTGTTGACCAAGCAATCACTGTTTCACACAGTGACAGGTAGGGGTTAGGTTTCAGTTCGTCTAACGACCCTGCATCAGAGCCAAAGACGAAGAGTTATAGCGATCGGATATCTCAACTAACCCTATACATTAATGATTCTACAGACTGCTTACACTGCTCAAACTGCTGAAACCAACTAACAACTAACATTCCGGACATTTGACATATTTGCTTCCAAATCGACGTTAAAGGAAATTGTAATCTTTTTTTAAATTCTGAAACATTATCCATTTAGTATCTTTCTTTACATTTTTGTATATAAACTTTATACTTTAATAATTATGAAAGGTATTTATCACTAAACAAGATTATTAAAAATTCGCCCAAGGTAACGTCTTATTTTTGCCTTACGGTTTCTCCTGTTTTTTGTGCACAATGAAAGCCGGCTTGAAAAGCTTGAACAATGGCTTCATGAATATTTCAAATAAGGTGTGAAGAAAGAATCTTTTTCTTCAACAGTGCTTCTTAGGAGAAAAAAAAGTGTCGAGATATTTTACTCTGTTTTCATTTCGTATACTTAATCTTTTCTATCAAGAGACTTTTATAGAATTTTTTTATCTCACACACAACGAGATCAAAGGAACTTTTCCTTCAATTTAACATCCACTTATGGGTTAAATTAATTTATTTTACTACTATTATTTCTTTTACAAAAATTTCGTTCTGAATAAATAAAAGCAAAGGCTTCAAATTTTAAATTAAGAAATAATAACAGAAACCAACACTTTCATGTGGATGTACATTTGGACTTTTTTATTTTCTTAGCTATTACATTCTTTTTCGGAAAAGAAGACACCTACACAAAATATTACATTCTTGATGGCTTGCTTTTTAAATTTGGCATGGATGGTAATTCAAAAACTGTCAATTGTGCATTTTTAAATGTCGAATTTTTTTAATTTGAATTTATTAAATACACTCTATGTATTTTAAGTAAAATTTACATTTCAGTATATTACGAAATAATTTCCATGGATTATTTTTGTTTTATCGTGATATTATTACAGTTAGCTGCTGTAATACTAAAATGATTCAGAGTCGAAGCTGCAATAACAAAAAGCCAAATTGGGATTAATTTATGCTATAATAATAAAAGCTTACAAGTCGGAAAGGGAGGATATGACTCTATGACCTCTATCTTTCCTGAAATAAGTCCACTTGTTTGCATGTTATTCTTATGCAATTTATCTCTGCCCATCCAATAATATAATCTTTGCAAATTAACTGGAAGCAAGGAAGCAAAGTTAAATTGAAGCAGGCTTATTTATATGAATTATTATTTTCTCTTTAAAGGAGCTTTTCCTTTCTGCTTCAGTTTTCTTATATAAATGAATCCCTTCAAAGAATACCAACTAATAAAATGTCATAATGATCACTCAGTTCCCTCGTTTTACATTAGTATTTTTTGTTGTGATTTTTGTATTGATCTGATGAGAGCAGTCTGCCTAATTTGATATATCGGGCAAATCCTGTTTTTTACCTCACCATCCACGGCCTGGGTTACAGTCAAGTGCATGATGGGGGGACATACAACTCGAAGTGGGAATGAACCCCGGACCTCTAACGTGAAGTCCGTGCGCCTAACCGCCTGAGCCACAGAGGCTTTATGGCTTAGGCTTATTATTTTCACAGTTTAAGGTGGAATCTTCACAGCCAGATTTCGGTGAAAGTACATACACAAATTTCCAGAGGTACCGAAACAGGGATCGAACTGTGGAACCTCTGTCGTAAAGTCCGAGCATCTAACCGACTGCGAAACCAAAGCGCTGTTAGCTATAAAAGAGCATCCAGAGGCGAATGATGTTACCTTCAACGCACTCGGCCGCTATCTAGAGACAACAGCGGTAAAAGATAATCTTCAAACTACATTATGCTCCTAATTTTGTGCCTACTACAAAAACGTTGCAAGAGATCACAATCATCGTATTAATTTAATTCGTAATATCGTTGACTCATCAGGCACTTGACTTAGTCCGTGGCTGATGACGAACAACCCGGAATAAAACCCCAAAACACTTTAAATAATAGTAATAAGTCTAAGCCATAAAGCCTCTTTGGCTTCGGCGATTAGGCGCTGTGGTTTCACGCTATTTGTCCGAGGTTCGACCCCACATTAAGCTGTAGGTTCTCCCATCATGTACTTGGCTGCAAACCAGTCCGTGAATGGTGGGGTAAAAAACTAGGCTTTGTCCAATATGTCAAATTAGGCATACAGCTCTAACCAGATCACTTGATTACATTACAAAAATATGTCCGTGACTGATGATATAATAAGCTAATAAAGAGCAATAATAAAATCTGATAAAATAATAATAAAGCCGAAGCCCTGCCAAGGGTGTTCACGCATTGCAGTCACGGTAGGGCTTGAGCTTTCCTCTGAGGACTTTGACGGCTATGTTGGCGATAGCATTGCTAGTGAAAAGGTTTCTCATAAACACCAAAACCTATACAAAACATGGTGAGTATATTAAGTATTTTGAAACGATGGTCACTTTCCGAGGAATGTCATGCGCCCCTGGAGCTACCGTTGGGGGCCACAGAATGTGGGACGGTGATGATGGTGAGCTGCGAGATGGTCAGGCAGATCTCACAAATAAAAAAACTAGCCAACAAGATCATCGCGACAAACGGTAAACTAGAAGTACCGAGCGGGGTCAATTGACCCCTTTCGATTTTTAAAGCGGTAAATCTCCGCAGCGGTTGCTTGCAGAGATATGGCGCTTTGTGACTTTAAATTATTTATAAATAGGAGTATTTGACCATTTTTTCGGAAATATTGGATGCGCAATTAAAAAAAAAAATATTCAGAAATCATTCAAAAATCATCAGAAAATGCCGGTACTTCTAGTGTTAGCCAGAGGCAGAAGCAGAGATTCAGCAACCAAGAAGGCGATTGAAATGGACATATCATATGAACACAGATGTCCTGCTCCTTCATTATTTGACAGAGAAAAGTGGGAAAAATGTGAGGAGAGAACATCATCGTCGCTTCCTACTCAAGTACCCGAATCTAGTCATAAGAATAAAGGAACAGAATCTAGCAGACCAAAAATGCTCAATATCTGTCAACAGATTGCTTTCGACTGTTGAACAAACTACCACCAAAATAGAAGTGGAATAGCAGCCTTCTACTAATGAAATCTCTCTGGAAGGTGCGAATAACGAAGACATAATTGAAGCTGCAGACATAGGTACTCGGGATAATGAAGATTAAGACCCAGATCCACGTGAACCATATTCGGAAATTAACGTTAACGTTGCTGTAAATAGCGAAATCCCAGAAAAACTTCAGCACCTTAAAAGCAATTTTGGTCGTGCTTTACTAGAGTTCAGGGATGTAGAACCAACACAAAGTCATTTTCTGCCAAAGATGAATATCACGGACGATCTGCATGCACTAATAGAGAACCTGAACAACAAGATTTTGCCTATGCGTTTAAACACAGAACTAACTATTTGCCCCAGGAAGGGAACGAAATCCACCATGGAACATAAGGTGGGGTATGCATGACAGCAAGGTAAGGAGCAAATATTTCATGTTCTTACTGCTAGGTTCTCTCGTGAAATGAGTGTAAAGCAAAGTAACCAGCAAGGCATAGAAGTTCCTCAATTGGAAGCCCTGGCTGACTACTGCTCGGGTTTTTGGGGAAAAACAAGCAGAAGCAACTTAGGAGCTGCGTGGTTCTGACTAGAGAAAGAAAGAGCAAGCAATAATCCTGTAATGGAGCCTGCTAACACCACAAACTCAGACTTTTCAGCGGTTTTAAAACAGGCAAGTAACTGGAAAGCCCCAGGTCCGGACATGGTGCATCCATATCTGATACCAAGCTTTATGCTCAAAAGTACCACGTATATATTGCCTAAACTACCAGAAGCTAAAAATCCATCTGAATTTTGACCGATAGCCTATCTTCCAACAATTTAAAAGTACTTTACAGCTGTAATTCCAGACACGGTATATTCTGTCTGCGACGAGAATGACATCCTTACAGAAGAACAGAAAGGAGGTTGTAAAAACTTTCGGAGCAGTAAAGATCTCGTCACCATAGACGCTGTTACTAGGACACAAGCACGTAAACATCAAAGAAACTTACACAAGGCACACATTGACTGCAAGCAAGCGTCTTCTTCCGAGCAACATGACTATTATCTTGAAGTCTTAAAAAAAAAAATTATCTGCCCATGCATCATCGACGTTCTAAGTCGCGCGAGGATGTTGTAGGGTACAAGAATGAAGTATTTTGATCATGGACAACCAAGGATAACTAGATTAATATGCTTTACGACGGAAATCTTTCAAGGAGAATCATTCAGTTCGTTGCGGTTCTATTTAGCGTTCAACCCATTAAACAAAACACTAAATAGCATGTCTCATAGGTTCAAAATATATAATAATGAGGATGGTCAAGTGATCCATGTCAAAAAGCAGTTTTTCAATGATATCCACATGAAATTCGGAATACATAAATGAAGAACAGTAAATTTAATCGAAGGAGAATTAGGGACCGCAGAGCTAGAGAACGATAATGACATTGAGTGAATGCCTTGGATTTTTTTAAACACCCTAAAATATTTAAAATCCTTCAAAATCCCTTCAAATTATTGAAATCTTTCAATAATTTCCTGAAATATTTTTAAACACGTTAAAAGAATTAAAAAAATAGGTATAGACCTAAATTCAATAGTGGTCAACCCATGGGTTAATTAATTGAAGTAAAAGTGATTAAAATGATCTTTTCATTTGAAAAAATTGAATATAGTGTCTTTATCTTAACAAAGTGACTAAAAAGTGATTTGAGGAAAAAAGTGAGTGAAAGTGACTGAGTGGCAGCCCTAATTATTATTCTAGACAGTCATTTAAAGTTCCTCTTGCAGACATTCCTTGACTTGCAATTTTTTGTTCTAAATCCCTGACTTTTCGCTGATTTTCATGTTTTCCCTGGCCAGCAGCGACCCTGCATTTACCCTTAACTAATCAGGACCTATAGGATAGCTAAAGGAATATAAGTGTGGGGTCAATGGTCAGAGGTCAAAGCTCAGAGAAGAAAACTTTACCAATTTGCCTTAACTGATCAGGAATTAGGACATCTATCTCATGCATTAATTTTTTCAAAAGAAGTTTCGGCTGAAAAATTGGACAGTTACGCTACTGCGGCACGAAAGGTATGTGGAGCGCCTAGGTGCACTCGCTTTCTCATACGTGTGAATTATGTGCTGATATAATAAAAAGTTCAGAAGTCGAGATGAATCGGCAATAATAATATCGCCTTCGTACATACCGGGAAGCGTGCTTCCTTCTAGAGCCATTATCTGAGGAGCCGGGGAATTTACGAGCGTTCTTCTAATTGTTTTCGCGAATTCTTTCCCTTTGTCATGGGTTTTCGTGCCACTTCTCAAATAAATGACCACAATTTCGGCTCACCATGTTTTTTTTATCATGCAGAGTAGCATTAAAGCTCAGCAATAAATGTACAATATTAAAACCAGCAATCCTATTACACTTGAAATTATGATTATTTTAAATTGAACTTCCTCAATTCATAAGACTTCCAAATTTTAAAGCGTCCCTTTACATTTTCAACATTTCAACCTGAAGTTCTCCAATTTTTATAACAATAAAAATGTTTGAATTTTGATTTAAAAAATGCCTTCAATATTCCCTTTTTTCACGGTCTACTTTTTTGCTTCCTCATCATTCTTTCCAAGTGACGGCATCATGATTATGTAACGCAAAAATAGCGGAAAAAGTCTCGTTACCAGTCGACAAAAAAAGCCATTTTCACGGAGTTATTTCTAGCAAATTTGATATCATCTCGTTTTCGTAAAACACGCCCAATTCAACCGCAGAATGTAATCGCACGCTGCGACACACACGTACACGAGTTTATGCAGACCGTATAGGCCGTGTACCTCTCTGGTAAACTTGTGCGATGTCCCTGATTCGATCGATCAAAACTCTGTTCGCGTTCAAAAGCGAGACAAAGGTTATCGTTAGCTCGATATTGGGATATCCTATCTGTGCGTTTCATCTGGCCGTAGTCCAACGTAATTCTAGCTGGCCACTTCCGTTCGAAGCCCTTGGGCTGCCAAAGATTTATATAAATTATAGCATCAACATTAACATCAAAATTCATTAATCCGACCAGCCCCCATGAAACCTTACGACTGCCAAAGAATATTATACCTGCTCGTGCAAGCGATACGGTACAAATATATTCCGGGATGTGAACTTTGTTAATTAATATGCAATAGTACCTCCTGTAAAATCATCGTGTATCATTTTCGAGATATGATACGTTTTATATAAGAAATAAATTTATTAAAAAAAAATGTTTCTTATAGTAAATATATATTTGAAAAATTCAGACCTCGGTTCGACAGAAGCCTTGAAAAAATGTGGTATGAAATTTCGAAAAAAGTCGTATGTAATTTATAAAGATGTTGTAAGAAACATCATTAGACACTTAAATATAAACAAATTTGTTCCTCTACGAATAAAGAGTACATAAGTTTCACATATTGATTACCTAACAGATTTATTTTTAATAATAAACTTAAATCATAAGATGCTAGTTTGCTATTTTGGTGTCATTTAATGCAATTTTTGATATAAAACTTTTTTATTTCTTTTCTAAAATCAAAGAGCTGCAACGCATTCTGGCTGCGATATTCAATTACTTAGAAATTTTAAACCCACTGAGTTCCTGAAAGCTCATTTAATTTTAACTTCTATATATTCTAATTATATTATTATCTTCAGCTTGAAGGATTCCATCAGTTTAAAATATTTATTTGTCAAATTTTAAAGTTGTCAAATTGGATTATTTTCAAATGAGACAACCTTATAGTTTACATTCAAATTAAACTTGAATTTCTTTCATATTTACACTCTGCTAATTTAAAGGTTTTTCGAATTGACATACTTTCAAAGTTCTACTTTTTTTTATAAGGCTACGCCTAATCGTCCCGAAAAATTGGCGGAGATTCGGGCGACTAGGAAAACTTATGAAAAATATTTGACTACTTATCCTGAATTTCGGGACGAGGCACTTCATTTTTGTAAATTGAAGTGTTTTCAAATTAGAAAAATTTCCATTTTCTGTTTCGCTGTTGATTTTCAACTTCATTCGATTCACTATACAAATTAGCACACGAAAATTGATAAATTAGTGAGAAAACAATTTTGTGAATGATTCATGCGACACCAATTATTTGTATTAAGTTGAGCAATTTGAAAAATATGAAAAGAGATCAATATTTTAATTCTGCAGGTGCTTAATTGTGTTTAAAAGTCTGTCCCCGAAGTTTTGTTTCCATTCGGTAACCCTCATATTTTAAAATATAGCTTAAAAAACACTTTAAATTATCTATAAAAAAATAAAAAAATCATTGATTTTATTCCTATGCCACTGTTAACAAAAGAAAAAGAATGCGTATTACCGAGTTCGGTGACACTTTTTAATGATTTCTAATAAAATAATAATAAAATTTAAAATGTGGATACACTGCCAAATACAGCGCGAAGAGGAAAACATTTTTCAGAATATAATTTGTAAATAATTTCGAAATTTGACATTCCACTCGGTAACACTCGTTAACTTTAAAGAAAAAGTATCAGTAAATAACATTTATTTAGATATTATTTGTTTTTATTTAGTACATTATTACATTTTCTTAAGGGTTTTAAAAACATTTCAATGCGTTTTAAGAAAAAAAAAAGTTTTAAATTTACAAAAATCAGCTTGCTCTAACAGAAAACGCAGATAAAAATAACTTTTGTTTATAAATTTTTCTACACAACAAATGTGTTGTTTGATCTCTGAAATTTGTATTTTCGCCCTACTTTGGGTGTAAAATATTGAGAAAAAATACTAAAGCGGGGTTTTAAAATCCTATTTAAAAAAAGTCATACACAGAAAAAGGTTAGTTGGGACAACTAATAAAATGGTTGGGACAACTATTTTATTTAGTAAATAATGGTACTGTTATTTAGTTAGTTGTAAGAACTGTTTTTGTCAGTTGGGGAGCAAGTAGTTGCCGTTACTATCTAATTAGGTAGACTTACTATTTTAGTTTGTCAAAACGACTATCTGTAGGTAGTTGAACTTACTAATACAGTTAGTCATGTCTACTAATACATTTGTAGGTATAACTATTTTCTTTTTGTTATATACGGACTAATTAAAATATCTGTCACTATATCGAAATCTGAATTAAAAAGGTACCAGTGGGCACGCGGGCATCTTTTTTTCGGGACATCTTAGAGACGCTGATGTCAGTTAAATGTCAGTTCAGCTGATAAGACGTTTTGAAAAAATATGTCCCTATGCCCACTGGGATCTTTCTAATTTCAGATGCACTTTGTAGGTTAGGTTTTCCAGTGAAACTTAAAACTCGCTTGATTTTACAATTTCTTACACATACATTCGAATACTTCGATATGATCTCCGAATCCTAAAGACATCAAGTGAGCAGCGAGTTATGGTACCTTTGTCGCATTCTCAATCAAAAAAACCAAGGTGGCAAATAAAAAGTTACGCCAACTATTCTAATTTGTTAGAGAAATCAATTAGTAGTACAGATTACTATTTTATTAGTAAATCTGACTACTAATACGTTACTAACGTAAACTAGTCACGATTACTACAAACGGCTTCCTAAACCGACTACTTGCTCAGTCGGTGTTACTAACTGAATAGTTGTAAGAACCAATGAATGCTTTACTAATAAAGAGGCAGTAGCCCCAACTATTCTTTTTCTCAGTGTACATGAAATTATTCAATTTACTGTTCATAATACAATAATAACATTTTTAATTTCAATTATTTAATTCTAAACGCTTTTAACTCCAAACTGCGTAATTATTAAGGTTATTTAAGAGATTATAATTGAAATATGAAAATATTAATTTTGTAATCAATTGAATTTCAAATTATTTGATTTGCAACGTTTTCGACTTATTAATGTTCAATTATTAATACTTGCAATTTGAAAAAATGCATTAAAACCTTGAGGGATTCATTTTCAAAGCATTACGAATTGTTTAATAATACCAAGTGCTATTAATTTTAAATTGTCTAATTATAAAGCTTCAATGAAAAAATATTCAATTTGTAATGCTTTTATTAAAACAGTACCATTTTTAGGCTGTTAATTTAAAATTGATAAAATCCCAATATAATTAAAATTAATAATATGTAGCGAACTATTGATAAAAACGGAAAAATGTTGGTTAGTTGCATTTTTCCTCAGAAAAGTCGCACGATCCGAGGCTTGAATTAAGAAGCTATTACGTTTACCAGAATCTTTTCACGATTTTCTTTGGAGATAGATATGATATTTGATTAACAAATCTTAATTTTCTGAAATCTTACTCTGCGACATTAATAAAATTGAATGGAATTTATTTTCCTTAAAATATAATTAACGAGTCCAATGGTCAAAGGATTTGTACACTGTGACTTCGATTCAGAAGATGCGTTGATAATGAGAACCTGAATAATCTATTTAATTAAATTTCAGGAGTACATTCGTGTTGCAGCTGTTCCTGTGAGTTTCTGCTTTTATAAAGATAGATTCTATCGAGGATTCTATTTAATTAATAATTCTGTCTACGTTGTATTTATACTTTTTTTTTAATTTTCACCTGAAAAAAATAAGTATTAAAAAAAGTTTCCTCTTTAAATTATTATTTTCCTTACTTAAATTAAAAAATATGTATAATGAATATCTTCTTCAAAGAAAAAACTAAGGTCTACCTTTGCCCTGAGTTTCGCGTAAAGATTACCTCAAACATCTTTAAGATTACTCTGACACCTCGGTATTTTTCTTATTTTACCTAAACGTGTGAGTAACGTTTGACAGCCCTTACAATTCGGCATGACCGTCGTTATCAGCTTGGCCGAAAAACTTCATTTTCAAAATTTCCTGACTGAACGGAATAAAACATTTTCAGATTAAAATTTAACAATTCAAAATTTATTTATTTCCACCAAAACAGATTACTTTTTTACCGTAAAAGATGAATTTTCAATACAAAATATCGAATTTTTAAACAAAAAGATGGATTTTCGACCAAGAGAGAAAACTTTTTTATAAAGTAGTTTAATGTTCAATAAAATAGTTAAGTGTTCAACAAAAAAGTTGATTTTTCAACCTACAAAGATGAATTTTCAACCAAACTGTCGAATTTTTACTCGAAAATAAATCAAATTTCAACC
>CAKNWU010230394.1:0-11391 GCA_932072015.1 Andricus quercustozae | reverse complement strand
GTTGAATTTCCAACCCAAAAAGACGAACTTTCAACAAAGAAGATTAATTTCCTACAACAATCAAGGCATTTTTAACCAAGTAGTTGAATTTTCAACCAAATAATATGAATTGCCAACGAAAAATATAATAGTTGATATTTCAACCAATAAAGATTTTAATTTTTAATCACTAACAGTTGAATTCAACCAAAACAACGAATTTTATATAAAACAATTTAATTTTCAACCAAAAAATGTAAATTTCAAATAACAGAGTTAATTTTCAACTAAAATAACGAACGTAAAACTAAAAAAAAAATAATTTTCAAACAAATAGTTGAATTTCCAACCCAAAAAGACGAACTTTCAACAAAGAAGATTAATTTCCTACCAAATTCAACGCATTTTCAACCAAAAAAAACGAATTTCCTACAAAAAAGTTTAATTTTTAACCCGAAAATATGAATTTTACACAAAAAACTTAATTTTCAACTAAAAAAACTGATTTTCAACCAAATATTTGAATTTCCAACCAAAAAAGACGAATTTTCAACAAAGAAGATTAATTTCCTACCAAAATCAACGCATTTTCAACCAAAAAGACGATTTTTCTACAAAAAAGTTTAATTTTCAACCCGAAAATATGAATTTTAAACAAAAAAGTTAATTTTCAACAAAAAAATGAATTTTCAAGAAAATACTTAAATATTCAACCAAGAAGATGAATCTTCAACTAAGAAATATTTTGCAGTCAAGCAAACAAAAAAACTAAATTTTCATCAGAACAGTTGAATTTTTACCAAAAAGGATACCTTTTCAACAAAATAGATAAATTTTCAACCGAATAATTAAATTTTTAACCAACTAATTAAATGTTAAAACAAATAATTAAAATTACTAACCAAAAAAGATGAATTCTCAACCAAAAAAATAATAGTAGACTTTTCAACCAAGAAGAATGAAGTTTAAACCAAAAATAGTTAGATTTTTCTGCTGGGTTCTAATAATTCAATTCACTTTAAGTGAAAAAACAAGAATTGGGGGAACTTTAAAAATATGTATTAAAATACGTAAAACGGCGTGTCCTTCGATAGGGTGGCCGAAAAACTTCATTTTTTAAATTCTCCCACTTGTCCCCGATTTGTCACCGATTATTAATATTCAATAAAATAATACAATAAGATTTCAGATAAAAAAAAAATTAATTGATTAACTTATTTCAGCGTAAAAAGGTGTCTTTTCTACTGTAAAAGATTAATTTTTTCTCCAGAAGGACGAAGTTTCTGTCTAAATATATGAATTTGCAACAAGACAGTTGAATTTTCGACCAAAAAAGGACTATTTAACAAAACAATTAAATTTTGTACGAAATATTTGAATTTTCAACCTACAAAGTCGAATGTTCAAGCAAATGGTCGAATTTTCAAACAAAGAAGATTGAAAGTCCACCACAAACAGTTACATTGTAACCAAATAGTTGGATTTTCAAAACGAAAAGGAAGATTTATTAAAACATTAGGTGTCGGGAAACTAGGAGAGAAAGGAACGGGAGATAGGAAAATAAGAAATAGTAGGAAACAAAAAGAGACGAGGATGACGAGGGTGTTTTACTGGAATATAGCAGGCTTGGAAAGAAAAGATAGGGAGTTTATGAGAAATTTAGCACAATGGGATGTAGTGATAATAATGAAGACGTGGCTAGATAAAAAGGGATGAGAAAGAGTAAAAGGAACGTTACCAAGAAGTCACAAATGGCAGGTTCAAAATATGAACAGGAAGAATAAAAAAGGCAGAGCAATGGGAGGAATGGCGATGGGAGTAAGGAACAAATATATAACATGGTATGTGAACGGTGATATGCAGGAAAAATCAGAGGAGATGAGAGAACTGATGAAAAAAAAATAAAGAGATTAGGCTTATAATAGGAGATTTTAATGCAAAAACAGGAGATAGAGGAGAAAGGGAATGGAGAGGAGAGCGAAGAAAAAATCCAAAGATAAGATATTGAACTGGGAGGGAGAGAAATTATTGTTAAAAAGCTTGGAGGAGATGGGATGGTTTATTTGATCGGAAATATTGAGGGGTGAGGAAGGGGAAAAGGAGGAGAAAAGGGAACGGTCATTTATTATGTGATAGTGGAAGACGAGGTAAGAGAGAAGGTCAAGAAACTAGAGGAAGGAGGTTTATAGATTCGGATCACTTTCCCATAATAGTGATATTGGAGGGAGAAAAGAGTGATAACAATATGGTTAAAAAGGAAACAAATGTAAACAGAGCAGAAAGAGGGGATTGGTCAATGGAAGGAAAAAGTCAGTTTAAGGAAAAGGTCAGGAATATCAGAATGGGAGGGGGAAATCTAAACAAGGAGATGAAAATAATTATCGAGAAGAATATAGGAGAAAAGGGAGTATACAGACTTGGACGATCAAAAAAAAAAAAAGAGGATGAAAATAAAAGTTTTGAAGAAGAGGCGGAGAAAGCTGCGACGAAGAGGTTTGAAAGGTAGTAAATAGAGAGAGAGAAAGAAGAAAAAGAGTAAACCAGGATATTGTGATGGTACAAAAAATATTTTATGGGTTTGTTAGGAGGGGTAGAGAGAAAAGTTGGGAACGGAGGAAAGGCACCTGGTATAGATGAGATTCGAAATTTAGTCTGGAAATACGGGGGGACAGAACTATAAAAGGAATAGTCATGGATAATACGGAATACAGTATGGAGAGGAGAGGGGTGGCCAAGAATGAGTTGTGGCACCCACAGTGAAGAAAGGCAAAAGAGAGGAGATTAATGATCATAGGAGAGTGAGGCTAATCCCAACATTGTATGAAGTATTGTATCGTAGAGGTTGATTTTTTTTATTGGGTTCTATTAAATCAGTTAGCATTTAAGCCAAAAAAACGAGAAAAAGGGAAAGTTTCTTGAAAATAGGGGAAAAAAGGAATTTTGTTTTTTTACTCGATAAACATTTTTATAAATATTTTTCTACCATTAAGGACCTTTTATTATGTGTTGGTGTTAAAATTAGAACCAACCATTATTTTATAAACTTTAATGCTTTTTATTGAAATAACTAAACAAAATTCCCGGGCCAGTGACCACCCTGATCTTGCTTTATGAAGTTATCAGCCCTTATGGTAAAATCCACTTGTTTTATAAATTGTTTCTAAGTAGTTGTTTATATTGTACTTACATTCCTCTCTTTTAAAAGTTACTTTTGCCATTCATTGTAATTTAAAGTGTAATAATTGAATGTTTTTTCATATTCGAAAGAACTCTTGGCCAATTTGTATTTTAACTCGATTTTTATATCCCATTTGGAGAATAAAATGATCCGGCTGATATAATTTGATTAGATCAAGATGGAATGATGGGAACATTGGGAGGGAAAAAGAAATGAATTAAGCCTGAACGGAATAATTGATGGAATCGATTGAATTAATGGAGGATGTTAAGTCGAGCATGTTTTAAGTTGTACACACACATTGCACGTATAGTTGGCTACGTGATAAGGATTCATAATATAAGTACATCGGGACTTTTTGCCCATTTTTTCTTTTTTTCATTACAGCTAGTATAGTAAGAATTAGGGCATGACGTGCGGCCAAGCACGCATGAGTGTGAGTGCATACTGCATATGCAGTAAAAGACCTCTTTGGTAAATAAGTGCCTACTACGTGCAGTCATACCTCACTATAGGCACTTCGAAAGTACCGTAATGAAAATATAATAAACAGTAATGAAGACCAATTTCGATTTTGCAGAATACTCTCTTATATGCATTATGAGCACACTCTCTAATCAGTAACCATAGTAACTACACACTTAACGCATTCATTAATTCTCGTTTACGGGTTTTACATGTGTGTACTGAGCTTAAACATAAAATTGCTACATATTGGTTGTAACTTGGTTTTACGATTTCTGAAACTAGTAATTTCTTGTCACTTATGGATTATACAAAATCCAAGTTCAATATCATAGATCAATGTCCGTTTTAATTTTTTTTAACCCTAGTATGAAGATGTCTATATTTACAATATACCAGGGATCAGAGCGGTTTGATCGTTCAATTTTAGATAAAAAATGGGATATCATTTATCATTAAAAACTTGTTATATATCATATGTTGAAACTAATTCTTTTTGTTGTTGAAAGTGCAAATTTTTGACTGATAATTAACTTTTCAGTTGAAAATTCGTATTTTTGAGTTCAAAATTCAACAGTTTTGTACAAAATTCGTCTTTTTGGGTTGAAATTTTGTTTCTTTCTTGAATGAAAAATCTTTACTGGTTACAAAATCAACTCTTTGATGAAAATTAATTTTCTTGTTGAAAATGCATAATTTCGGGTTAAAAATTCAATTGGCTTTAAAATAAGTCGTCTTTTTTACTTGAAACTTAAAAAAATTGGTTGGAATCCTTTTTTCTCGACTACAAAATCATTTTTGATTAAAAATCGATCATTTTTTCTATATTAAGGCAACAAAATTTTAGTTTTAAAAATGTAGGCATTCGTTTTTACTTTGTGTTTAAAAACCACACAATTTCAACATTCTTAATTTTCCAATAAAAAAATTATCAAATTTGTTACGCGTAAAAATTAGCTTGCCTGAACTTATTCAGCCTAATTTATCTGCATTTAAGCAAAATTGATCTAAATTTTAGGGCATCACTATCTTAATAAATCCCCGACTTGAGTCTTAACCCTCAAGTGCTAGAACCGGTCCCAGAGACCCGTGACGTTTTTTTCAGCAAAGCGTTTCTTCCCAAAAGTTTTCTCATTTTTTGCAAAATATTTATTATACACAATTAATTTTCCTATCAATTTTTACAAAATTCATTTTTGCGAGACTGGGCTAAAATTTAAAAAAAATGGAGCTAAATCTATTTAAACCGGAGATATTTCAGTTTGAAGTTTGCTCGGGTTTTCTGGACCCGTTTTAGGTGGAACGGAAATTTTCAAGGTTCTAGCACTTGAGAGTTAAATTCAGACTGATTTTGCTACATTTAATAACAAAAATGAGGGTGGCCGTTTTAATGGAGAAAACAAATTCTCGGTAATTTCTCGGTTCACAAAAATTGTTCTTTTACATTGAAATTAAAAGATTTGAAATCTTGAAGCTAAATTTTTTTTATTTGAAGTTATGAAAACTGAACTGCAAATTAAAATATTCAAAGTGGAACTTCTTTGAATTTTAAAGTATTAAAATTAAAGCTTAAAAACTTTTTCATTCAAAAGCTTAATAGTTTACACATGTAAACAAATCAAAAGTAAATTTATTTATTATTATTATATTTATTTATTTAAAACATTGTATAAAATGGATATTTTTAACACTTTTCAATTGAAAAATTTCAAATTAAATTCTGTTAAACTGCAAAATAAAAAAATTTTAACTTTTGTAAATAGTACAGTTTGGAGATTAAAAAAAATAAAACCCCAAGCTATAATTTTCAATGCTCTAGATTGAAGAATGAATAAAAAAATTCTAAATTTTAAAAATTATAAAATGTTAGGTAATTCTAAGTCAGAAAAATTAAAAATTAAAAGATTAAAGTTTTTTTAAACTATATACTTTTTAATATAGAAATAAATTTATTTCAATTGTAAGTCCTTAGAAATTAATAATTGTCTAATATGTTATTTATACATCAAAATTTGTTTTCAAATATTTTTGAATATTTTACTAAAATTATTTAAAAAATATATAAATTCATTAAAAAGTTTCCCATGAATCTTAAGAATATCTTTTTATTACCTTGGAACCTTAAAGTTTCCTTAAAAAGCTTCAAAATTGTATTTAAAAATCTTCAAAAATCTACATTTTATTAAAAAAATTTTGGAAGCTCTTCAAATTTTAAATTATTTTTGAAATTTTAAAAAAACTCCTACATATATCCTTTAAGATCATTCGATTTTTCCTCAAACTTTTAATAAATGCTGCAAAATAAAAAAAATTACCTCAAAATCTTCCAGAGACAGTCGGTCTTATGAAAATCTATTTTAATTGGTTGACGTTAAACATCATTTCAAACACTGTCTAGATTCTAGATGATAAGAAAAAAAATTCTTTATTTTCAATGTAAATTTGGCATTTTTTATATTTTTTAACACACTGGCTATTTTTGGAAATGTGTAAAAAAATATTCGCATTCAAAAGTCAAACTTTTGGCCCTGATAGGTTAGCCAGCACCCGACTAGGGCCTGAAAAAACTGACTAGATTATGAGGAAAAAAATTATTTTCTTTTAGAGTTCATATTTTATTCTTGATACTTTTAAACCGCCTAGGTCAGCACCCGATTAGGGCCTCAAAAGACTGACTAGATGATGATTAAAAAAAAATATTTTTTTCATTTTTGGTAGTTGTAAATATACTGGCTTTTCTTGGAAATGTAAACAACAATTTCAATGGGACACATACAATTTTTTGATCCTGACAAGCCAGTCAACGCCCGATTAGGGCCCCAAAAGGCTGACTAGATGATGAGTAAAAAAATGTATTTGTATAAAAATGTTTTTTTTTTCATTTTTGCTACTTTTAAACATACTGGCTTTTTTGGAAATGTGCAAAAAGTATTTGAGTTAGACAATTAGAAAAAAGTCTGGTCATAACGGGCTAGCCATGCCCGAAAAGACCGTCTAGATTATACGGTCTAGACAATAACCTAACTGGACGCAAATCTGCCCTGATAATGTTCTACACGGGATGTTTTGGACCCCATATCAAAAAAAAAAGAATTTGTTTCATTCAAACAAACATTTTGATTGGATACATTTTACTGTAAAAAATGCGTAAAATTCCTGGCCAAACAATAAATTCCCTGTCATTTCCCGGTGGTCCAGCGGCCATCCAGAACAATTTTCATTAATTTTACTGTGAATGTTGCATGTATATAAAGGCTAATATGCTAAATTGCTAATGCTATTTCCTAATTTTTTCTTGGTTCGTTCCTTAAGTGTGTAGAAAATGCACTTTCTTCTCCATTGATAATGACTTTATGGAGAGCCTGAAGCATTTATTATTTACGAGGCAGTGTGGCGTTTACCTGGTGCGCTAGTTAGCACTAAAGACGTAAAGTAAAGACAACAGGTGTGCCCTGCTATGCGCGCATGGAATTTCTCCTGGCGCATTTTCAGACCCAACTCACAAGGCTCCCGAGTCTCCCAAGTCTCCCACGTTACACACCGTACACACTTGCGGTCAGAAATGTTTGCAATACCGGCATAGTCTCAGTTCATTTATTCCATTCAGGATCTCCCTCCCCCCTCACTCACTCCTTCTCCCACTCTCTCTTTCTCTCTCTTTCTCACACACTGCTGATTATCAACCGCGGAAATACACGCTATACCGACTCGACCCAAAAATTCAAGAAATGGAACGATTTTTATGGAATTAAAGAAGAAAGTACTTCAGAGTAGAAAATGCATTCCTAGAAAAACATTTGCATTAGATATTAATTGGACAATGGAAATCTTATAAGAGAAATACATTCGTTTAATTAGGGGAGAAAATGAGCAAATTATGTTTTATATCAAATATATTAATCCTGCAAACCTATGAAATTCTTTACAACCGCATAACACTTTTGTTAAATCTCTTGAAAATCCCTTGGAATCTTTTAAAATATATAGCGAATCCATTTCCAATCAGACACACTCACAAAAAAGATTCTTTGATTCAAAGAAAATTTATTTGAAGCAAATAAAAATCTTCACTGGCTCACAGTCAAAAAAAGGTTTCTTTCATTCAATGAAATTTCGTTGGGCTAAAAAAATGATTGATTGGTCCAATGAAAATTTTTCTTTGATTAAAAATGATTTACTTCAATTTGAAGCTATTTTTTGGTTTCAAGAAAAAAATTATGTTAAAGAAACGGTTTCTTTGATTCAAAAGAAATATTTTTCCGAGTGCAGGTTTCTACACTTGAAATCGCAGAATCTAAAAAAAAATCTATGAAAAATGTCTCTTGCTTTTTTGCGTTATTTTTCATCGTTTACGAGAAAAGTGGTAAAAATACAATTTTTAGGAAAAAAAATCCCCTGGCCTCAAAAATGGTTTAGCCCGCAGGATGCTGACAAGATGCCTTTCTTCTATTAGTAAAAATTGTAAACAAAATATGTGAAAAAATAAAAAAGGTGGGTTTTCCAGAAAATCTTTTTTACTTTTTGCTTCAAATTTTGAGAACATGAAAAAAATATTTCTGGAAAACCCCACCTTCTTTATTCTTCCAAATATTTTTGAAATGTTTCTGTCGATATAGGAAAGACATCTTATCAGCATCATGCGGGCTAAACCCTTTTGGAGGCCAGAAGAAATTTTTTTCACTAAAATTTAATTTTGGTTTTTTTCTCGTAAACAATGAAAGATATCGCACAAGAACAAGAGACATTTTTCATAGAACTTTTCTACACCTGCAAACTTTTATCTTAATATTTTTTCGTATCTATCATTTTTTCCCAGAAAAAGTAGAAGATTCGATTGTAAGAAAAAAGAATTCTCCTGGTCACAAAGGTTATTTAGCCAGCATTAAACTTACAAGATATCTTCCTTATCAAAGATCAAATTCAAACAAAAAATTTAGGGTTGGGTTTTTTGAGTAAATCGACTTCTAATTTTTTCTAAACAAACCGTCGCCATTTTGGTAATGTTAAAACTTTTTAAATTTTCCTGTGGATTACGAAAGAGGACGATAAAGGATATTAGAATCAAAAAGAAAATAATGAAATATCTCGATTAAGTCAAAAATTATAGAGGTTTAAAGAAGTTTACAGATTGGAAAAATACGCATCGCCTAATTTCCTCTGAAAAACAACATATTTTGCCCCAAGAGATTCTGCGATTTCAAGTGTAGAACCCTGTCTGATTTGAAATGGATTCGGTCCCTAAATTATTTAAAATGCTTTAAAATCTTTTGATATCCCTTAAAATCTTCTGAAATCCCTTGAAACTTTTCAAAGCTTTTAAAAATTACTTGGAAGTTTGAAAAATATCCTAAAATATTTCAAATCTATTGGAATCACTTGAAATTATTGAAATCTATTTAAAATTCCTTAGAATCTTTTAAAAAATCCTAAAATATTTATAATCCTTTGAAATCCATTCAAATGATTGAATCTTTGAAATTCGAGTTATTCGAATATTCGAATAAATCGCATTTCGAAAATTCGACTTGACTTTTGACTCAACTTTTCCCCACAAAAAAGAAGTAATTTTGATTTAAAAATTGTATTAATCTAAGGAAATCAAGCCAGTTTGATGAAAATTTAGATTTTTATCTACAATGTTGCAATCGTGTCCAATTTTTCATGGAAATTTCGAACAAATCACTGCACACCTGTAATAAAAATATAGAACCTGCAAAAGTCAAATAATAATCAATATTTTAAAAAATCTGATATGGTTTCTTTTCAATTTATAATAATCTTGGACATATATTCTTTCTTTTTTGCTATTTCAATCTTATGTTTCTTCCTCGTAGAGGGAGGTTTGTAATGACCTAAATTTTCAAATCTACTTTTTTAACATATGTTGATATAATTTGATTTTAGGAGTTCGGAAATAAAATTTTTTAATGTCCCTGTGTGTGTGTGTGTAAATATATTCCGTTCACCATATCTCGAAAAGTAAAAGAGCAGTATGCTCATGAAATTTGAACGAATTATATAGCTCCGACTGAAATCCAGATCTGATAGGATTTTTGAGCTAGATCGGTCATTTAGATGTATTTTTTTTAGCTTAGAGATTTAAAAAAAAAATTTTTATATGAGAACAACTTTTTTGATATTCAAAACACAACAATATCATATTTAGTGTATTTTTTCGCGTCCTTGATGTGCATTGATTGACCTATTGCTGAATCTTTTACGACCTAACAGTACCGATTTATGAAGTTTCAAAAAAATGGTCTAATCTGTTTAAATGAGAAAATCTTCTTTAATATTCAAAAGCCAACAGTACTATATCGTAAGTTAAAAAGTTTTTCATTGCAAAAGAATACATCGATTGACATTTTGATGGGCTCTCTGATTTTCGGTAAAACAGAAACGCAAGCTTGAAAAATATTGAAAGTCTCAATTTTTTTCTTTTGTTGGAGGAAAACCTCCTTTTATGAGGAAGCAAATTGATTTGCTTCCTATATATGAGGTAGCAAAATGCTCATAAAATGAGCACACATGAACACGCTCGTAGTGAATACATCCACAATATTTCGCAGCGGTATCTATAGTTTATTGTTAGTATTTCGAGATGTTAAATAAATAATTAAAATGACTTACCAAATAAAAGTCAATCGGTTTTTCTCGAGCTTTGCTGTATCCTTTTTGAAGTTCCGTTTGTTTGAGGGCATGAGCGATGTGAAGCGCACTTGCATCGAATCTTCCGTACTGATAACATCCATCTCCTGATACGTTGTTGTAGGGAGATGAACTTCCTCCGTAATTACCGTGAGAATCACGATTTCCTGGAGGTGATCCATGTCCGTTTAGATGCTTACCATGCACCGGCGACTCGACGCTTTCGTAACTGTTGACAAATTGATCAAACGATTAGCAATAATTCAATAATTATATCATAAATAATATTTAGAAAATTCAAAGTTTTTTATCTTCGTCATCTTCGAGAGGGAAACAACTAATAAAATGTGGTCCAGCGGAGGTGGATTACTCCGCACTACACAGATTACCTTGGATTACTCTGAATTATATACAATTACGGTAGATTGATCCACCTAAACTAGGCTCAAACGAATTTTCAACCAAAAAGGTTTACTTTTTGACAAAATTCTTCACAATTTTCAACAAGATTATTAAATTGTCATTAAAGAAATTAATTTTCAAACAAAAAGAAAAGATTTTTCAACAAAATAGTTCAATTTTCAACAAAATTGATGAATCTTCAAGCAAAAAATGGGATTTCAACAAAATTGTTGAATTTTCTACAAAAGAGATTGATTTTTAACCAAAAGAGATAAATACTTAACAAAAAATGTAATAGTTGATATTTCTATCAAAAAAGATTTTAATTTTGAATCGAAAACAGTTAAAATCAACTAAAAAGACGAATTTTCAACAAAATAGTTGAATCTTCAACCAAAAAGACGAATTTTTAAGAAAATAGTTGATTTTTCAACAAAAAGATGACTTTTTAACAAAATGGCTGAATTTTCTACAAACTAGAAATATTATTTAATTATTATAAAACAAAACAAAAATATCATAAACCAAAAAGTAAGTTTTTAACAATTTAATTCAGCTTTCAACAAAGCAGTTGAATTTTCAATAAAACAAAAAAATACTTTCCAACAAGAAGAATAATTTGCTATCAAAATACGCACCAATTTTTTTAACAAAATACATGAATTTCCAACCAAATAGTTGGATTTCTCACTAAAAAAAGACAAATTTGCAATAAAAAA
>CAKNWU010230359.1:0-13869 GCA_932072015.1 Andricus quercustozae | reverse complement strand
TCTGTAGCAAAATATCCATAAAACAAAACTTTTGTCACAATTTGTGAAATTAGTTTAGTTATTTCATGTACGGGCGGGGAGCCACCATGGAGTCCCCCTGGCGCTTATGCTACAAAACCTATTGTGCCATACCCTTAATTATTCACTCTCAGTAGTTGACTCCAGACCTCTTGATGAAGCCTAGTATGTCAAACACTGGTCACGTTTTAATATCCTCTCGTAACATGGCTGTTTCATCATCCCTGCCGCATTTCCTCCACTCTATCTTGGGGTTATAGCCCATCTTGTGCATACGATAGTTCAAGTAGTTGTTTCCTGTAGGAAGCTGAGCCGCTGTCCTCATTTTGTCTTTGTTGGAAATCCTGATGCAGCAAGACGCTAGTCCCAGTACTGCTTTCGGTCCTATGTATTCCTGGCTGCTCCGCCCTTTTTGCCAACTAGTCCACCTTTTCGTTGCCCTTGATCCTTGTGTGATCAGGAACCTACATGACAGCCACCTTGTTCTTCTCTGCAAGTTGGTTTATTGCCTTTTTGCATTTCCAACCCAGCTTTGATGTTACGTCTGGTTTTCCAACTGCAGTTAGTGTCGTTTGGCCATCCGAGCAAATTATAATCTGCCTACCAGCAGCATTTTCTTCTGATAATGACTCAGCACAGCGAAGATCGGCCGTGGCCTCCGCCTAAAAAACAGTGGCATGCCGCCCTAGCGGGATCCCTATTCCCCTCCTCCCACGCTGTCATAGATTCCTGTTCCTGAACCTCTCTCTCCTCTGGAGCCACCTGTGTATCAGATTTCCCTTGAAGGAGTCGGTTGCCATTTGCTTTCCACGTATCCCTGCTTAGGATTCAAACGAGGAAAGTCTTGGTAAAGTTTGAGCGTTTTATGATTTTATCTTGCCTCATTTCTAGAATTATCGTGTGTCTAGTCTCCCAGGTCCACCGTTTTGCTCTTGCCAGGCGTGTCATCACGTGAGCCGCCCTGGTAGTTATCGCGACACGTAGGGGATCCTCACAGAGCATGAATCCTATCGCCGCTGTGGGCGTAGTTCTCATCGCTCCCGTAATACCCCTAAACGCTAGCGTTTGCAATCGTCGCAGCCTGCCCTGCGTCGTTTTAAGTTTCACGCATAGGCACCAGCCCACGGCCGCGTATAGGAGCCTTAGTTTGAGGCCAGCCAAGTAGAACCATGTAAGAATTTTAGGCCCAGTACCTCAAGTCAAACTAAAGGCTCTTCTGCACATTCAAATTCTCACGACAAAATTCTTGCATTGGGTTTCAAGATGCTTCGTTCAGTTCAGTTTGCTATCTAGGATTACCCCCCAGATATTTAACCGAGTCTGAGGTCGTCAGCCTCCCGTCACAAAATTCTGGGGCGTCCATTTTTGACATTTTTAGCCTACGAAGCAGACAGTCCCCGTGGCGCTATTTCCTTGACTAGGTCGTCGCCCCATCTGGCTTAGAGCTCCAATTTTTCTATGACAGCAGGGAGTGCAGTTTCTACCAAGCAGCCTGCCTGAAAGGCTTGTTACCCTCTGCGCAGCAGAGAGGCATAGACGTCATTCGCCCCTGGTGATTTAAAGGGGCAGAAGGACCCAACGGCCTATTCAACCTTCTTGATAACAAGTACCTCTGCGGCAAAATTTCAGTCGGCCTTATCCCTTTCTTGGCCCAGCCTTCCACCTCTCGGTCGGTTTGATTTCGCTGAAAACCCGGGGATTTGGCTTCCATCAGATGACTCAGCGTTGCTACTTCGTCCTCGCTGTTTCCGGAATGTTCTGTGATTCCTCGTAGAAGACCCTTCAATCTTCCTGTTTATAAATTCTGATATTTTTATTGTACTCATGCTGGGCCGTCTTATAGATATCCCAGTCTAAAGGCAACTTAGTTCTGTTTGCCCTGTTACACAACGCTCTAGTCCTTTTACGGAGTATCTTCAGGTGGGTATTCCACCATTCTGCGCCATTCCTAGATTTGATTGTACTTGTAGGACAATTGTTCTCATATGATTTAGACAGAGCTCTTCGCAGAAAATCCGCGGCGTGCTTTAATTCATCTATGGTACTGTAGCTTGTTGGGAATTTCACAAGCCTGCCTTTTAGTTCCTCTTTATATGATTCCTAAAGTGTAATCCTGAGATTTCTAATTTTCAAAACCGCCGGTTTTCCTAGCGCTAATCGGAACAATATATATTTGTGGTCCGAGAGAGACTCCTCATCGGAGACTCTCCAGCCCTCTATCTTGCTCCTCAATGCTTCCGAACATAGAGTCAAATCGAGAACCTCATTCTTGTTTTTAATCTGGAATGTGGAAGAATCATCCCGATTTAGAATCCAAAAACTTAAGTAAAGGATTAAAATATTTTTAATTGTTCCCAAAAATTAGCAGGTGCTAATCTGAAAAATTGCACCCGCTCCCAGCGAAATCGCGGTAAAATGTCAGCTGTAACCACGTCTCACGACAGTGTGATAGGTGGTTACAGTCTGCGACGAACTCAATACGATGATCTGGCAAAAGTCTCGTGCACCCTGAGGACACGGAGCGACCAAAGGACGACCGCCTTCTGCATTTTCCCCGCAAGTGTCATAGCATTTTCTTGACACGCCTGGATGCTTTTCAGGCTATTATCCAGTGAAACCTTGGCACCTCCAAGAGCGCCGATGATCAAGACGATAAGCTTAACGGAATAATCCGGGTATAGCCGTCGCATATCCCTTATAAGTTCTTTATACCTCTCATTCTTTACATTCTCCTTGGCTATGATGTTTTTGTGGGTCCCTATCATCTCACATGCGGCAAGTCTCTCTGCGGCATGTCACAACTGCAGCATCTCTACCTAGCGGCTTCTCTCACTAGTGGAAAGAGATTCGACCAATATTATTTCTGTGGCCAGTCACAGGAGTACCTCCCCCCACCCCCCGCGAGACGTTGGAAAAGGGGTAGGGGTTTGACCAACATTATTTCTTTGGCCAGTCACAGGGGTGCGATGAGAGATGCCGAAAAAATGTCAATTTCACTGTAAGAAATACCGCGCGGAAGATGGCGCGAGAGAAGCCGCTAGATAGAGATGCCACAGTTGTGACATGCCGCAGAGAGACTTGCCGCATGTGAGATGGCATGACCCCGCTTTTGTCAGCTGGTGCCGAAAATTCGATAACGAACATGGTTCGTTTCTCGAAGTCAAGAAGAACTATATCAGGCCTCGAGTGCGCAACAGAAACAATTGTCGAGAATATGAAGTTCCAGTATATCCGACACTTCTTATTCTCGACAATTGACTCTATTTCCCTAGGAGCGGTTAGCAGAGCGGTATTTAGGCTGATGCCGTAAGAGTGACAGAGATTGTAATAAAGCACTCTTAGTGCCGCATTGTGCCTTTGGAGGTAGGTCGTTCCTGCATGAGTTGGACAACCAGATAGTATGTGTCCAAATGCTCGGGGTGTGCATGACACGTTCTGCAGCTATCATCGGGAATGGCTTGGCTCAAAATGTGGCGACGGTATGCTAGAGTGAAAATGACACCGTCTTGGCATGCCAAAATGAAACCCTCCGTGCCCGACTTCAATCCGGATCATTTAAGGAAAGCAAACGTTAGCTCATACCACATCGACAGATCCTCCACATTTCTGTGGAAGATGCCGTGCATCTTCTTCTCGAGGAGCTGTTCGCGAAAGTTTTTCTCCTGCGCTTTCTTAATCCGAGCCTTCAGGAGTGAGTACTCGAGATCGATCAGATTTGATGTACTTTGCTAATCCCTGATATTGAAGTCAAGGCCGAGTGTTTCAGCAGCCTCAACCGCTACTTTGTAGAGAAACGCCCCTTTGCCCACTTCTTCGTGTTTCCTGACCATTTTAAGAAGAGGGTCTTGTCCATTTGCGACTACATGTGCTGTACCCAAAATAATCCTGTTGTGAAGACATTCAAGATTTAGTATTTCACGATCACCTTGACAGCGATTTAAGGTGCATGCTTTTGTTCATATGCATAACTTTTCGGGACCCGATATCGAGAGATCTGAGCTCGTCCTTCGTCCATGGACCACTCCAAATGAATAGAGTAATACCGGGACGGCAAGTCTGTTCGTCGCAGATACTTTGTTCCTCGCCGACAGTTCGGAAGACAAAATCCGTCGAATGAGACTTTTGTATCTGTATCGGAGATACAGATCATGTTAATAACTACTAATTACACTGAACTCTGGATTTAGATAGGGTTTCGGGCTTGGCTTTCAACATAAATCCAGGGAATCCAAACATAACAATTCAGGTCCATGTGAATCATTACCGTTGGATTTGGATGCATGCTAACAGCTGGCGCAATCAACGTGCTGTGGGTACTGCCCACTATGTCGCTACGCTACTGTTGGTCCTGCATGATTGAGCACTGACTCTCTTTCGTTCTCCCGGTGCCCGCATCACAAAAATGATCGGAACTGAAATTCTAGGAACACCGTAAACCCAGGTTACTTAAATCCAGACATCAGTGTATTTGGTATTTCATTAGTTTAATATTGAACTAAATAGGTGAATCTTAACCTACAAAGATTAATTTTCAACCAAATAGTCAAATTTTAAAACAAAAAAGATTAAACTTCAAGCTAAAACAGTTGCATTTTCAGCAAAATAGTTTAACTTTTAAGCCAAAATGACTAATTTTCTATAAAAAAGGAATGTTTAACTAAACAGTTAGATTTTCAACAAAAATATTAAATTTTCAACAAAACAATCGAATTTTTAACAAAATAATTCAATTTTCAACCGAAAAAGATTAATTTTTAACTAAATAGTTGCAATTTTGACCATAAAAGATAACATTTCGAACAAATAGACGAATCTTAACCTACAAAGATGAATTTTCAACCAAATAGTCAAACTTGAAATCAAAAAAGATTAAACTTTAACCTAAAACACTTGCATTTTCTGCAAAATAGTTTAACTTTGAAGCCAAAAAGACTATTTTTTATAAAAAAAAGAATGCATATCTAAACAGTTAGCTTTTTCACAAAATTATTACATTCTCAACAAAACAGTCGAATTTTTAACAAAATAATTCAATTTTCAATCTTAAAAATTTTAATCATAAAAGATAATTAATGCATAAAAGGAACAAATAGATGAATTTTCATTTTGAAAAGATGGATATTTAACAAAAGAGTTGAAGCTTCAACCAGACAAAATTTATCAGTCAAGAGAGAAGAAAATTTCCACCAAATTGCTGAATTTTCATTCCAAGCAAACGAATTCTCAATAAAGCAGTTGAATTTTCAACAAAAAATATAAATTTTCAACAAAAAAGTCAACTTGCAACCAAATACTTGAACTTTATACTAAAAGCTATCAATTTTCAATACAAAAAAATTATTTTTCAACCAAACAGATTCACTTTCAAGAAATAAACAAATTAATTTCAGACCAAAAAATTGAATTAAAAACAGTACAGTCGAACTTTCAAGCAAAGAAGACGAATTTTTAACCAAATATTTATATTTTCAACCTACAAAGACAAACTTTCAAGAAAAAAATAGAATTTTGAAACCAAAAATTTAATATTCAACCGAACGGTTGAATTTTAAACTAAACACAGTTGGAAGAATTGATATTCATCTTTAAAAAAACAACGAATTTTCAACAAATTAATTAAATTTTCAATCAAGAAGATTCTATTCATTCAGTTCAAATTTAATCGAAAAAATTGTACTTTAATAATTCACTTGGGAAATAAAATAACCAGTTTTCAGTTTTTCAAGTCAATAAAAAAACCTTGCAGAATAGATTAAATGTGTAAATAATTTAAAAATTTCCATTTCGTAGCAATGCGTTTAAATCATTACCTTGGTATAGTTGACGTAGCCTATTAGCACGTTTTGGAATACTGTCTTCTTATTGTTTCAGTAAACACAATCGCGTTCTTATATCAAAATTTTTTATTTGTACGTTTTTTCATCTCTATAACCTTCTTTAATTAATATATAGAACCCTAAGTAATTTAATATATTTTGACTAAGCAAGTAGTGCAGAAATATAAACCTTAAGCCTAGGAGATTAATAATGTTAATATAAAAAATGTTGTTTCTAAATATATTTTATACACTTTTAGTAACAACAGTCATACTGAATTTTATTAGCAGTCATCCACAGATTATGTAAGACATACGTAAAATACATCAATTTACAAGAAAATAGTCGAGTTTACTGCTCAAAAAGATGCATTCAGAACCATTTCAAGCAAGAAAAAGGGAATTTTCAACAAAATACTTCAATTTTCAACAAAAGTGATAATCTTCATAAGAAAAAATGAATTCTCAACGAAAAGTTTAATAGTTTATATTTCAACCAAGAAAGATTTTTCAGTCGATAAAAAAAAATCTCATTCATAATTTTGTGTTTTCAAGTCAAAAAGGCGAATTTCTAACAAAAATCTTTCGACCAAAAATAGAATAGATACATTTTCAGTTTAAAAAAAAAATAAAATTTCAATATAAGAAACTAATTTTTAGCAAAAAAAATGAATTTTCTACCAAATTTAGAATTTTTGAAAAAATGTCTAAACTAATAGTTAAATTTTCAGCCAATGAATTTAATTATGGAAAACCTCTGAAGTATCAAGTTTTGAAGTGAAATATTTTTTATTACAGGGTCAAGATAAAAATATAGAAATATGGTAAGTTTTTATTTATTGTAAAATAAAATGTATGGTTAAATCAAATGTTACATTATAGATCTTCAATTGTAGTTGAGTCATCGATTAAATAATTTAATACATTTATGCAACAAATACATCCCGAAAACGTGGTAAATGCAATGTCATAGAAAATTCGAATACACGCGGCGAGCCATATTTTGTTAATGAGAAAAATATCGTGCTTTTTTAAAGAATTGTAAGTAAATAAAGAAAAAATGGTGCGCACAATGTTATGGAATTATAAACTTTCGGAAGTTTTACAGATTTGGGAATAATCAGAAAGTGTCTGAAATAAAAAATAAATAATAAAATGCTTGAAAATTTCACGAGTTTAAACCTCAAGCCTTAAAGAATTAATATTTTTATCTTAATATAGAAGCCCTCAAAGTGTCACAAAATTAACCCTCAGTTTACAGACAGGGGCTTTTAAGGCACACACGATTTTAAAATCTAGAATATCTCGTCTACGGGAAAAGATTTTTATTCTAAAAGTTTTTAACAATTAACACTGACAACAATTAGGTCATGTAGCAGATGATTTAAGAACTAACCTAGCATTTTACCAGTTTTTTTTGTAAACCAGAAACAGTTCAAAAACTGACACGGACTTAAAAGACCCTGTCTGTAAACGGAAGGTGCGTAAAAGAAGTCTGTAAACGAAGGGTTAACAAACAAAAAATTCAGTTTAACAATTAAAAAAAGAAATGTCTAAAAGCTAAGCTGGTCTATCAATATTAGAATATATTATACTCAACTTACATTTAAAATTAAGGAAAATGACGAGCGTAACAAGTAGAGTGACGATCTTCATTTTTTGTAAGTTGAGAAATTGATACACAATTTGAGAAATCCACTGCTATCTAAATGGAAGATTTTTATCACTAAAATGAAAAATTCAACCTTGAAGATACGATAACTATCTACGCGTAATAGAAAGCGGACTATCTTTTCTTATCAGAACAAATGAACATTTTAAAATAACTTGTCCCTCAGTCGGATATAGGTAATATTGTCACAAAATTACAAAATGAAATTCTTAATATTATTTAATTTTTTAAACAAATCGAAAATATTAGCTAAATACAAAATTTACAACAAAATATTTATTTGCGTAAAATCTATAAAGTAGTAAAGCATTGAATGGCGTGTATTTGAAGAAACTATCAGGGTACCCTTCTCCGGCCTATCTAAGTTTGTATTTTGTGTAAATAATCCAATTTTATTCATTTGTAACTCAGAATGGAAACTGTGCGTTAGTACTCTCATGCAATATTATCAAGAGCACTAAGGCCCCGGAAATTGTTTATAAAATTAAAATATATTCGCAGAAATTAATTAAAATTATAGTAAAAATATATACAGAACTTGTACTAGATCAAAATAAAATAATGTACGTTTAATTTTGAGACAATAAAATGTTCATTCGGAGATATTACATAATTTGCATATTTATATTGTTTCTTTTATTAAATCCAGATATTTTAAATCAAATCCTTCGAATTTAGGATTCTGAATACGAAATAATTAGGGAAAGTATTTTTCCATTTAATTAAATCAATCTTTTAGTCTCAGAACATGAGGTTCTGTTTAATATTTTTTGACACAATGAGCAATTCCACACAATTCTAATATAGAAATGATAAATTATTTGATCAGGAAAGTTGCACATATATTTTTTTGACATATCCTCTCCTACGAGATAAAGATCCCGTTTATTGCGTTATCTCATATGAATTATTAAGATATTTAGAAAAACATCTTTGATTTTCTTACAGTCAGTTGTGAAATATTTAGAATATTTTAGCGATGCAAAATACTGATTAACAAAATAAGTTTATGTGCGCGAAAGATTCGTCTCATAATTTTAAAATTCATACTTATCATAAAAGCGTACGGCGAAGTCTACTCATACTGTAGGTAAAACCTTCATAAATCCAGAGAATTCATGTTCCATTCTTTTGCGATTAACTTCAAATAGATGACTCATTCATTTTCCAATAAAGTGCAGGGCCTGCGGAATTCTTGACCGTGTTCATGAAGCCAACTAGTCGCAACTGCAATTATACATACTTAATAATATAAGAACACTTTGCGCTTATCATATAAAATTTTTTCATAAATGTACCATAATCGATAAATAAAATTCCAGTTCTTTATAAATGCTATCTAGTCCTAAAAGTTTTCTAATACATCGAATTTAGACATAAAAGTTTATGCTTTAGCCCAACATTGGCAAAAGTTAGAATATTTAAACAAATTGCCATCACGAAACTGACTTGAATATTTTGAATTCCCGATACCTTTGAAAATATTAGACATTTTTCAATAGTATATTGTGTATCCGGAATGAAAAAAAGACGATTATGATGAGTGAGAATATTGACGCCCGATCGAAGCAGGGACGAATTACACAAAAGTTAAATCGCCTTTCGCCCGTGATACTTGTCCACTTCTAAAGGTTGGGCTTTTCATACTTCTAGGTGGATTTTTTGTCCATTTTCTTCAATTATCTGCGATTAGATTATGTTTTGTAGTTATTACTTTTCACTTGCAGTGGCGCCACATTTATCCCCCTCTTCCGCCCATTGTCGATGAATTATAAAATGGATAGGCAGTTTCCGGCCGCACGGTTGAATATTTTTGTCTGATTTTTTGCATACCTCATCTACATATGGATCTCTTTTGCTGCTAAGTCTCGCTTTTTTGAAAAAATGTTTGTATGTGAAGTTATAAACAAAAATAAAAGAACAATAGAAAAAGAATGCAGTGATTCTCAGTACTAGCTGTGTTTGTATTTTCGATATTTAGCCTATCGACGCTCCTCAAATTTAGGAGGCAGACTCCTCGGAACGCGAGTGGAGACTCGGCCGCCTGTCGAATTACCCGAAACGAATCACCCTTTATGAAAGCATCGCGTGATTCAATTTTAATTAGCAGAAATAGTTTATTCATATAATTTCAAGAAAGTGAAAAAATGATTCATGAAAATCCGATAATTTTTCCAGTTATAATAGAAATGTTGAAGTGCACACGCTAGTATGGTAAGATGCACCGCGGTATGGGAGGAAATGCAGTTTTTTCATTCAAAAGGTCTACAGCCTTCAATTTTGCCCCAATCCGCAATTAATTTATTTTAAAATGAAGGGCGCTAAATTTCCAACAGAACCTTGGTCAGAGATTCTTGCATTTCCATTGTTTATTTATTATATGTTTACTTGAAGTATGAAAAAATCGAGATTTTTCACAAAATCATTATTTACTCTTCAATAGCGGCTTGCGTCTACTGAAAATCATCTTAAATCGATGCAAGAGTACTCCCAGAATGCAAATAATTTGGTAACTGTCTGTTTTAATTGTTCTAAACAAATAACATTAAGAAACAGCCACGTACTGAAATTTTTGTTGAAAAATATTTCTTTGCAGATGAATATGCTTTAAATTATAGTGAAAGTGACTGTTAGTCTCAATTTTTATGAAGCATCAACAATTGTAAATGTTGTAAGCAATTTTTTGGCAAAAATTGGAATTTGTTTCTTCCTTCATTATCTGAAATTATGCAGATATTCTAAAACGTGATATATGTTTGATTATGTGTCTTCAAAGACAAGAGTTGTTGATTTTGTAAGCAAATTAAATAAGTAAACATAAAACTTTGTGCGAGAAAATAATTTTTTTTGGACTGAAACTGCTTCGAATGTTTGTGAGAGAGATTTGCAGTAACTGTTTCTATGTAAGATTCACAAGAAACAGTTTTTCTTATTCAATTTTAAATATTACGATTCGTATGCATTGAACAATATTGTAATTTTTATTGAAAAAAGTATGTTCTTCTCTGGAGTTAGTTGGAAATATCGTGAGAGTCATTCTCAGTAACCATTTTTTTATAAAACGTTAAATGCAATTCGTTTTGAAAACTGTGGAATTTGTGCTTTTTTAATTTCGGATTTTACTTTATCATTTAAATTGCTGCAGATATTATTGAAAAAGAACATAGGTTCAATTATATATGTTAAAATACAAATCGTAAACAAATGAAATAAGTAAATACAAAACTGTGGCCTTTTCGGCCTGCAAAATACTTTTTCTTGCACTGAAATTGCTTCAAATTTTTGTGAGACAGATTTTATGCCACTACATAGAATTAGTGACAGAAGATCTGTTTTACATAGAATTAGTGACAAAAAATCTGTCTCACAAAAATTTGAAGCAATTTCAGTGCAAGAAAAAGTATTTTGCAGGCCGAAAAGGCCACAGTTTTGTATTTCAAAAAAAAATTATTTTTTTAGACAAAGTTTTATGTTTACTTATTTAATTTGCTTACAAAATCAACAACTGTTGTCTTTGAACACACATCATCAAACATATATCACTTTTCCGAATATCTGCATAATTTCAGATAATGAAGGAAGAAAAGAATTTCCAATTTTTGGCAAAAAATTGTTTACAACATTTACAATTGTTGACGTTTCATAACAATTGAGACTAACAATTGGTCTAAATCCTTCTTTCTCTCACTGTCCCTACCGATAGAAATCTCAGAATATTCACTAAAGATTCTCAGGCTCTGAGAAGCTTCAGAGAAGATTCTCCGCAGGCACTCAGGTAGATATTTTTAAAGGTCCAGGTAGCTCGTTTAAATCGCCTGAAGGCTTTAAATTTTACAATGTGCTTTTCAAAATTGAAATAAGAATTCGGTCATAAATAACAAGCAAATAACATTCAAATCGAGTCTGCAGAGAGCCTGAAACAGGCCTGACTTTTTGGCCTGAGAATATTCTGAGATTTTCTATCGGTAGGGGTCCGTCGACTGCGCATAATGTTTAACAGACGTAAAGTTTCTTTTTGGCCCGCTCACGAAGTGAGCACCCGTCGCCATCTGTAGACTGAAACAGGCCACTTCCAGCCTGTTATACCAGCATGAAAAGGCCAACTTTCAAAATGTGTTAGATAAGAAATTACTTAAATCGTTGCATGGTACAGTACAAGTCCGATAAGTTGCAGTCCGATATGTGTACACTCCCCTTAAAAAGTCGTCACACGCACGGCACGTACACTAATTGAGGTTCTCCCACTACATGTGCTATTTTGCTTATGATTTGCGCATCATTCTTACGCATGCGCGCACCTAATATCGTGTTACTAGAGGGGGCATCCGATAAGACACCAATTCGTGGAATGTTCCGCCCCTACAGCCCCGAAATCAGAAACTTATTGGACTTCTACGGTATTATGTTGTTACTTAACGTTATAAGTTTACTCAAAATAAATTAAAAAATTATGTAATCTGATTTCTGTTGTAATATTTTTAATAAAAAACGTACTCCATTTTGTTCCAGAAAGTACTGGACATGCTCCATGTAAACTTAAAATATCCTTTTCTCCATTTCGTTTGAGATTGTACCAGAAGGCTGCACTACCTTTCTTAGGCCATACGATGAAGTTCAGCAAAGGGAAAACTGTACCACCTCCTTTCGCAACGTCATTCATCTAAAAATTATAGTTCTTATAGAATTGTATAGAGTAAACATTTATAAAACTGAATATTACTTTTATATCCTTTTATCTCAAACTTAAAACGAATTATTAAAGACGGCAAAACCTGTCTCTGCTATTATGATGTACCACGCATATCAGAGAGAAGGGTGAAGTTCTTTGAAGTTGATAATGAGGATGTTGCACTGGATGTGCGAAATTCGAGATCAGTTAAGAAAGAACGACCGCAATAATAAGATATTTAATTGGAAAAAAGAAACCCTCGTCGAAACTAATCTGGATTTTCCATTGCAAAATGAAGTGGTTTCTGTTGGGATTTTACATAATTGTGTAACCAATTGTGATTTCCAGAATGAATAAGTGCTGGTTTCTGTCTGGAATTTCAAAATAAATTTTTTGAGATTTCGTAAAGTACCCACATTTATTGGTTTTTATGAGGTTTTTACATAAACAGAACCTACTTGGATTTCCACACTCAAATAGAGAAATAGGTTTCTATGAGGCCTATTATAAATTATTTCTCATATATTTTTTTTCTATCAGGTTCAATGAGGTATTTCGTGGAGAGAAGGAAAACCATCAGCGCATCAGAGACTGGAACTACTTACTATAAAGTAATACAGGTAACCACTGGTATGGTAAATCAGGAAAAGACCAGAAATTGTTTCCGATAGAGAAAACGGGTAATGACAGAAAATTTATTTTCTGACTATAAGTTTTTTTTAAATATTTCTTGGATTCAGTAGGAAAGCTTATACTATTACATAATTGGTATTAAGTGAAATAATGTGCGAGTAAACGAGTTCGTTTCAAAATTCATTAGATGAGAAATTCCATGACAAATGATCGGAAGAATGTAATCTATCGTTAGTAATTTTGATGAAAATGTATTTTTAAAACTTATTAATAATAAGACGAATTAAAAAAAAAATCTAATACTTTTTGAATTTTTCAAAAAACAATTTTCAAAACGAATTTTTGAAGAAAAAAATACATTTTTTATTTTCTTCAAATTTTTTTTATAGATAGCTGAAAATGTGCTCTAAGATCCATCTAAATCAAGCGTGAAAAAATAGGAGCGTAGCGATAAAGGGCCTTAACGGCCTAGCTGGATAACATTGTCACAAAGTTGCGTCAGTTCACTCTCAAGCGAGAAACACACACGTTTGCATGCCGAATAAGCACGATAGCGGGCTCGCGTCGACCAGTAGTGGGGCCAGCTTGAAGCCGATCGGACACGCGAACTATTAGGCAACGTTAGTGAAAAAGATCAGTGAATATCAATTCATTTTAATAAAAAATGTGGTCCTACGGTTCCAAGTTCATTATTTACAGAGAGAGTATGATCAATTTGAAACGAAAAGTATGACTTGTCATTGGAACACTATCGAATCTTCTCTGCATACCTTATACGATAGAAAGAGAGATCTCAAAACCAGGGTATATTCTAAGCCGAATTTGTAAGAAGACACAATTATCACAATTATTTTGTCTCGGAGATCGGAGTATGCTAAATCATTTCAAAATTTACTTTTTACAACTAACATTTTTGACTTTTGGAACTAACCATTTTCATTTTCAACTAACCGACTTAGTTACAACTAACCATTAGAATATACCCTGCTCAAAACCATCGTTTCGAATTCGATCGCATATCGGTGACTATCTCACATGGTAGAAAGAGAGGTCCGCCCACA
>CAKNWU010230355.1:0-10969 GCA_932072015.1 Andricus quercustozae | reverse complement strand
ATCGCTAACCAATTAGGTCACGGCACCTATAGGTTTTGGGGTCGCTGAATTCAAATCCGTTGTCCGTTTGTTCCCATCAGATCAGGGTCAAGGTCAATTAAAGGTCAAACCTACAAAAATAATCAATAATCAAATAAGTCAGGATACCTATAGGCTTTCGGGGTCGCTGAACCCGAATCCGTTATCTGTTTGATCCCGTCAGGGTCAAGGTCAATTCAAGGTTAAACCTACCAAATTTATCGCTAACAAAATAAGTCAGGATACCTCTATAGGTTTTCAGGATCTCTGGATTCGATTTCGTTGTCCGCTTAGTTCCATCAAGTCAGGTTCAAGGTCAGTTCCACTGACCTTTGCTGAATGCAAATCCGTTGTCCGTTTGATATCATCAGGTCAAGGTCAAGGTCAATTCAAGGTCAAACCGAACGGACAACGGATTTGAATTCAGCGACCCCGAAAACCTATAGGTACCCTGACCTAATTGGTTAACGATGAATTTTGTAAGTTTGACCTTAAACTGACCTTGACCATGACCTGATAGGACCAAAAAAATAACGGTTTCGAATTCAGCGACCCAAAAAACCTATAAGTACCCTGATTTATTTGGTTAGCGAATAATTTTGTAGGTTTGACCTTGAATTAACCTTGACCCTGACCTGATAGGACCAAACGGACAACGGGTTTGAATTCAGCGACCCCGAAAACCTATAGGCATCCTGACTTATTTGGTCAGCGATGAATTTTGTAAGTTTGACCTTAAACTGACCTTGATCCTGACCTGATGGGACCAACCGAACAACGAATTCAAATTCAGCGACCCCGAAAATATAAGACCCACCTAGGCTGGCCCGTGTTGCAAGCTAATAGTTAGTTTTATTATTTTAATATGACATTTTTCTATTCGGAATAGGAGCTATTAATATTTTCTGTAGTAAAATCTGAGGTAGGAAGAACTAGCAGAGGAATTATTAAACCATACAAAAAGGATAGAAATGCGTAGTATCTGAAATAACATGAATGACTAAATTTTCCTGTAAAATTACTATTCTCCGTAGGAGCATGCATAATAAGGTGACGCAATCTATAGATACTACTGAATAGTGCTACAGTCCAACTCTGATAACTTTACAACCTCGGGGCTGTAGGGGTGGAAAATTCCAGGAATTGCGGACTTATTGGATGCCCCCTCTAGTAGCACGATATTAGGTGCGCATATGCGTAAGCGTTTCATAAATATGTGTCTATATATATATATGTATTTGTGTTTGCGTGGTAGGTTAAAATACTTTTTCGTTTTTCTCAGAGTATGTATGTATTTAAATCAACAAATTAAAGTTATTTTCCTTTTGCTTCGCCCGAAGGAAAATTAATATAATAAGCTTTAAATCAAAAACTAAAAGCTTAGTAAGGAAGATCAACCCGCTATTTATATAACCATAAAATATAATAAATAACAGCTTATAAAAAAGGAAAAAATAAACATTTTACTAATTCTAACGAATTGGTCAAAGTTGCTTGGCATCTTGCCTTTTTTCTTCAATATTTTCTGCAAATCGCAATTGATGTGATCCAATTTCAATGTTCGATAACTCCGATTGCAGTTTAGAGAGATATCCGTTAATTACTCAATTTCTATTATTTCGCATTAATTGAGGAATTATGAGAAATAATTATTAAAATTTAATCAAAATTACGAGGCATACTTCTGGCTCCAGGGGAGAGAGAGGGTCAGCATCAGGAACCTATGAAATCAAGAGAGGGAGGGGATAGATATCCCACTTGGACGACATGCTACTGTCTTTCAGCCGGGGAGGTCCTGGCTGTCCTTCGCTGTGCTGAAACATTAATAGAAGAAAACGCTCCTAGAAGACAGGTTACGATCTGCTTGGAAAGCCAAGCGACACTAACTGCAATAGGGAAACCAGACATAACATCAAAACTGGTTTGGGAATGCAAAAATGCAATTTACCAACTTGCAGAAAAAAGAAAGAGGCTTTCATATGGGTCCCTGGTGAAACATGGTTCAAAGTAACGAAAAGGCGGACCAGTTGGCATAATGCGGTGCAGCAAGTGAATGCATAGGACCGGAACGGGTACTGGGATTAGGGTCTTGCTGCATCGGGATGGCCATCAAAAGATGGATCCGAACAAAACACCGGGAATACTGGGAGCAAATCGAGGGTTGCCGTCAGGCGAAATCCATCTTGAGTTATACCTATAGGATGGACAGAGCCAGGGAAATCCTGGGTTTACCCAAGAAAGATATGTGACCGTCCGCGCAGAAAGGGACCTAATGCGGAAAAAATCGATTTTCATTTTCTTACGCCAATCTATAGTGTCTGAGTTACTCTTTCATTTCCAATAATCAGAAATTTTTTACGTCAATTACATTTCTTGTTATTAAGCTGCAAACATAGGCATGATGAGCGTACGCGGAGACCGAATAAGAGGCCTACGAAAGACAGCCCCACCACTTACCACTTCAGCTTTACGTGACGTGTCCGTTAGCTCCACTGGCTCGTGCCTAAAAGTGTAGTGGTAAATGGTGGGTGTGCTAAAATTCAGCTTTGACGCATTAGTGTAGTGACGATTAGTGATCATGAGGAGCAATAAACGTTCAAAAACATCCGGAGAACCGATTCCTACCTCAAATCGGTATGAAGCACTCTCGGAAGAGGAGACGGAAAACCTGAAACGCAAAAACGAAGAGGACAGCACAGACATGGACGAGGACAGTGCCGATGGAGGTGCCGATGACAAGACTGACACGGCAGGCAAAAAAGTCAACATACCACCTATTATTATCACACGAGCGATTGCAGACTATGCAGGATACCTTCAACGAGGTGATATCACATGATGTAGGATGCACAAAAGTGGCGCTGTTAAATAGTCGCAAAAAGGAAGAGAAGAGTAACAAAGAAAATATCACCAAGGTATACCACCCGAATTTTTTGGTGGTATTCAGGCCGGATGCGGACATGCAAAAAGCGAGGAATATTAGGCATTTATGCTCAATCAGGATATACGGGAAAACTTTTAAAAACACCAAACGTGCTACGCAATGCAGAAGGTGCATGTGCATAAAGAGTCGAGAACCACCAGTGCAATGTGCTAACTGTTTGGAAGCACACCCAGAAAACTAATCAAACTGGGAACCTATATCCAGCAGTTATAAAAGGTGGACTCTTTCAAAAGTAAAAGGTCTTAAGACGTGAGACGGCGCGCATGGCTGGAACTCCTCAAAAAACACATCAAAGTTTTCCACCGATGAAAACAGCGACTCAAAAGGTGCTTACAACACAAGGAGCAGCCAAGAACAGATGAAATATACAGAAGGGCGAGGTGCTTACAACCAGTGGAGCAGCCAAGCACTCGTGGGATGGACAGAAGGGCGAGGTGCTTACAACCAACGGAGCAGCCAGGCACATAGGAAGAGGAAGAAATTAACACGGCGATCCACAGCAGCGGAACCAACAACTGAATTCCGATTTTGCGAGCTCACCGACGAGCTTCAAAAGCTGAATGAAGCGTGCAATATAGCTAGAATATTTAATGTTGTGCATTGGAATGCGAATGGCTTGCGTGGTAATCTGAGCGAATTAAAAGATTTCTTAAGGGACCATACATTACTATCATGCACATAAATGAGACTAAATTAATCCCTAGTGCAAAAAATATGGCGTGGAAATGCTTAAGGGGAAATGCAAATGGCAAAATATGCCAGGACTTTGCTAGCAGGAATTTGCTAAAAATCTTAATACCAGATAATTTCAAGCTCTATCCGTATTCCAATGCAAAACCAAGCGTGGATGATATTTTTCATGCCAAAAATTTAGACTGTGATATAGATTTAGCAGTTATTGATGAGTTGTCCTCAGATAATAATCCAGTCAAAATTATTTTGGACAGCAAGCAAGGTTTTGTAATGCAAAAGCGAAATTACCTGAATTATAAGAAGGCAGACTGGCACAGGTTTTGAAATATTATAAATAAAGAGCTCACTCTGGAGCCAAATATAAAGAAAAAACTAAAGTAGACCCTGCGTTGACAGTCTTCTCGGTGTCATCAATAAAGCCATGGCTCTCTCGATACCCAGAACGGAGGTCTGTGATAAACATAAACCCTAACCGCATTATATTAGAACACTTATAAAGGACAGAAATGCCTTACGCAGGATCTACCAGAGAATCGGTAGTGATGAAGTAAGGAAAGTTAAAAATAGATTGGCAAATAAAATTAATAGATAAATTGCTAAATTTTAAAACTCTAATTGGGATAATGAATTGCAAAATCTAGAAATTAAAGATAACAGTTTATAGAAAATGTAAAATGTTTAACAAAGAGAAATAAAAATTACACACCTACGCTGCACGGTCCAAGGGGGCTGCAGTGAAGGACAATGATAAAGTAAATATTTTGGCAGAGAACTATGAGAGGGTGCATCACTTAACAGAGGACCTGGGCGACGAAGACACCGAGAGACAAATTAGTAAACGCTGAGTCTGACAGTGTTATACTTCCCAGAGGTTTGGAAAATCACGAATTTTCTTCCCTTTCATATGGCAGGAAAGGTCAAAATCTGCCCTGCCAACTACAGAACAATTAGTCTTTTGCCTAAACTAGGAAAACTATTTGAATAATTGATCTATAACAGGATTAACAGTTATAAAGAAGAAATAAGGTACTAATTCCAGAACAGTTTGGTTTTAAAGCAAAGAGAAATACCGCTGCACAACTAATCAGGGTGACCAATTTTGGAGAAGGAATTTGACACTGTCTGGCACAAAGGCCTGAGATACAAACTAAAAAGATACAGGCTTCCAACCTATGTCATTAAAATTGTTCAAAATTATATAAAAATAGGAGATTCGTGGTCTCTGTAAATGGAGTAAGGTCTAAAGAACAAGATATCGAGGCAGGAGTATCACAAGAATCAATCACGGGTCCAGTTCTATTTATATTGTACATAAACGATATACCGCGAATGATAGGAGTATTGCTTTCACTATTTGCTGATGACACGGCTGAGTACACGGCATCCATGAGCCAAAGACTTGCTGTCGTTAAGAGTGCAAAAATATGCGACCGTAGTTGCGGAATTTTTCGACAAATGGAAGCTTAAAATTAATGCTGATAAGACTGACCTAATTGTTTTTACACATAAAGATAAGAAAGAAAAAATTCCTGTCTAATAAGCAGGAGAAGTAAGCTTAGTATTAAAAATAAAACCATCCTGCACAACGTTATTATTAAAGCACTAATGCTATACGCGGCACCAGTATGGAGTGGTAAAAATAAAAGCAATATACTTAGGATCCAGAGAGCAGAAAACAGATGCATTAGAATGATAACTAATGCAAAACCTAGAGGGAAAAACGCGGATCTCCATTGAAAACTAAACATGCCTTATATAGAATCAGAAATATACAATAGGACCAAAAAGTTCTACGAAAATCAAATGAACAATGTACAGTAGAACTCGTCGGATCGGGACGGACCGGTTCTCCACTTTTGATCACGCATGTCGGAGAAACAAATCTTAGCTACACCTCCTGGCAGTCACGTATCTTTAATGTTCAAAGCTTTAATCTTTGACCGGCCGTTACAGGCCGTTAAATTTTTGAACCTATAGCACTGACGTCCATCGGGTGGCGTCTGCAGTGACTCTGTGCGCATGCGCCTAGTTATCATGGTTAGTGGAGAGGTTTAAGAGTGGGGACTACAGCCCTCTGAGGATTTCGATGCGACGAGTCCTGATTCGACAGGTCCTACTGTATCTGATATGCAGGAAGCGAAACTACTAAAAAAGGATGAAGCACCGTTCAGAATGAAGTATAAAATGCCATATCACATTTTAATTGATGGGTAAATTACCTCACATCAGCTCTATAGTTTGTAATTTCTAGTCCTTAGGTTTAAGCGCAAAACATAGATTTAGTAAGTTTTTGGAGCAATATTTCTTTTTACCTAAACAGTATTATGATTCGCGAAAGCGTAACTAACTGTAGAAACATAAAACGAGCAATAACCTAAACAAAAAGGCCGCCTTCGATTCCGCGAACTATAAACCTAAAATTTATGTTATAAATAAACAATCTTTGTATAATTATTGTAAACATTAGAAATTTATGATCAATAAAGAAAATTTCAATTCTAAAAAAAAAAATAAATATAACTGAGCAAAACCACTTGAACTATCATGTGCACAAAAGAGTGCACACAACAGAAAGCATGAAATGTGGCAGGGATAACGAAACATCCCTGCATGTATTATGCCAGTGCTCGGCATTAGCCATTTTATGGAACCTGAGGAAATTACAACGCGATCAGTTATCGACATACTAGGCTTCACCATGAGGTCTGTGATCAACTACTGAGAGCGAATAGTTAAGGGTGTGGCACAATATGCTTTATAGCTTGAGCGCCAGGGGAGCTCCTTAGGGGCTTCTCGCTTGCTTCAAAACAAACTGACTAACTAACTGTGGCTGAATCGAAAGGGTTAAGGTAAATCTGTTAATATTCCTTATCAATAAATTTATAAGAAAATGTTCGTTCATAACAATATAAATTAAAGTTTTTTCTTCAACACATTTGTTTTGTATACATCCGTATACACAATTATACATACATATAGAAGCATTTACATATGTTATTAAAATGCAACTTTGTTAGAATATGTACTTCTAAAGCATAAATATTTTGTAACATTTGGCTTTAATTCGTTTCCTAATTAAAAGTATCATATTATAATTAAAGAAAAAAATTTCAAATTTTGTACGTAACGAATTTAAATCACAGGAAGGAAGATCACCTCAGTGCCGCCTAACTTTGAAGTTACCTTGTCCGCATGGCAAGGCGCATTTTCATGCAGTAGCAAAGATCTGTGAGGCAAGCCTCGCTTATCTAAAAAATCTTTTACAGTTGGTACGAATTGTGCTTGAAACCGTGTTTTAAAAATTTCCAAATTCATCCAAGCACTTTTTTGGCGGGTATAATAAACTGGGAGAGTACTGTATGGTAGATTCCTTAGTGCTATGGTTTTTTTATTTATTTTTCTATACAAATTAACGGTAATTTACACGATCCATCTACATTGGTGCACACTCCAACAGTATAACGGTCCTTGCTTCACCTAAATCCAGGTGCCCGTCGTTCTCATAATTCGGCTAATGTTCTCGAAGGAAACATTCTGAAGAAGATTCCAAATTCATCAAAATCCAAAATTTAAAGGAGAGTGACATTTTTCTCTTCCATAATGCCTGGAAATTTTTCTTAGAAATCTTCGGCTTCCTCAGGATCTGCAGACATTTTTTCCCCAGTTACGTGTATTTGTCTAATGTTGTAGCGAGTCTTCCAATTTCTCAGCCAGCACTCACTGGCAACGAATTTTTGTTGAATCTTCATTTCTGCATGTAAATCGACAGCCTTTCCTGCATTCAAAATGATTAGAAATGTCAAAAAAGTTTGAAGTTTCTCGCAAAATCTTGAAAATTGTTTTACATTTTATTTTTTGTCATTTTATCAAAATTTAGAAATATGCAAAATTTTCCTATACATATTTACTTATAAGAAAATGTAAGTATAATAAACGATCTATTCAGTTTGCAGAGAAAAATATTTATTCTGGAGTAAATATCTAATCTCATGAGCTTTCGAACTTTGTAAGTTAGAAAGCACAAAAGATTCTAGAAAATAAAAAAGACGAGGAAATGACCAATATTCAAGAAAAAAACAATACTGCTTGCTGGAACACTGGGGGTTTTTGATACTATTTACAAAGCTACATTTTATTCTGTAATTAGTTTATCCTTTTACGAATTTATTTTTATTAGCATTCACTAGAATATTATCAAAAAAGTTTTATGTTATTTTTCATGAAGCAAAATTAATTACAAATCAAGAAGATTAGTTACCCAGTCAGAAATGGAATGCCGATTTGACGTCGAATCAACTTCGTTTTTTGATGTCGGAAAATCATCGATATTTTCGTCGATTCGACGATATTATATCGCCCACGTCCAATTAATGACCGCATCGACGTCGTATTATTAATCGTTACAACGTCTAATTAGTTCAGGATGAAGGTCAAATTGGGGATTTTGGCGAAATTGTTGAAACCGACGAGTGCAAAAAAGAATAAGAGGGGCGTATTGTAGAAGAATTATAGGTCCTGGAAATGATCCACCGCGGGCATGCACATAGTCATCCATTAGAAGTATATCCCGATAACTAAAGGGATGAGAAGACCTGTAAGCCATACGAGCAGGAATCCTGCACATCGCGACCTTACACAAAGTGCAGTCAACGGGCCTCAGCCACAGGCGTCAGTGTAACGCGCAGTCGCGACATCTTCTATCCACGCATGTGGTACTAGAGGGGGTACGGGACTACGGGAAAATAAAGGAGGCTGGATGCCGGACGAGATAAACCAAGAATCGAAGTGTACGGCTAGCGTCTATCGGTGATAGCAGCCAAGCTAAGGGAACTGGCATCATGGCAAAAAACCAGGAAACTCACCAATTTCAGGAGAGCAAAAGAAGAAAGAAACGATCCGTTTCAGGACCCAGCACTAAAGCAACGCCGTACAAGAAGCAGGCGCCAAGCGATATAAGGTACAATGTGCATGCAGATAATAAATATAGCTCGCTATCGGAGACTGAAGTAGACGAGAACACGATGGATCAGCGCCAAAATCAAAGTGCCACCAATTATTATAAGTGGCCAGGAAAATGTAACGAATTTGAGAGAGAAGATGTACAACCACATAAAAACTATCTGCAGAGGCTCACAAATCAAGTGCTCCAAATGTGCCCTGACAATATACAGCATTTCACAGCAGGAATATCAAGACAACCAAAGCTTCTTGAAAAAGAAAAATATACCGCACCATGCATACGCTGACCGACAACGGAAGATGAACAAATTCGTCATAAAAGGGTTGCACAGGATGGAAGAAACGGACATCATCGAGGAACTCAATCAACTCGGTTTCTCACCACACAGAGTAGTAAACATGACTGTTAGGACGGATCGAGCACAGGAATATCCGCCTGTCATTTTAGTCTTTAACGAAGACAAAAACATTCCAGGATGTATTTCAAATCAAAGCTATAGCATCCATCAGGATAAAATGGGAAACATTCTTCAATACCAGAAAAGTCACACAGAGCCACCACTGTCAGCAATTCGGTCATGGCACTGCAAGCTGCCGCCACATTACAAAATATGTTAAATGCACGAAAAATCATTAACCCAAGGATTGTGATGAAACTCGGGCTGCACTGCTTACAAAGATTATTTAAGAAGGATAGAGGAACGCAGACAGCAAATCAAGATCCCACCAAGGAGCAGTCGTGATTATCTACAGCCGGCACCCACTCTAATGAACAATAAGAACTTCCCACAAATCAGCAGCAGACTCCACCCTGTAAATTCAGAATCAACAGCAGCAAAGAGTCTCCTTAACTCTTGGAAGCCGGCAGAAACTTCATCACAGAAAGATGCACTAAGCTACATCCTTGGAGAAGAAGCTAAGATGTTCATAGAATTCAAAGAGCTATGTAAGTCTTTAAATGAAATGATTGATCTTAAAAAAATAATTCAACAAGATAGGGTCAGCAGACGGGACAGTTGGAGATGAAGGTTTCACCTCTGGATACTTTTTTAGAGCTACCAATCTTTGAAGAATGTTATGAGGAACAGTGTTGACGGACCAGATGAAGTGATCACAGAAGAACAGCCTCTTGCATCCGGTTTGCGATGGAATGAGCCTGACGCTGGCAAGCGGGAATCTTGTTGAGTTGGCTAAGAAATGATGCTTTCATACCTCCAAGACAGCCGATTATGAGAACTAAAAGATGGACTTTGTAGCCTTGGTACAGCTTGCTAAGCTCGAAAAGAAGTCCTTGATATTTTACCCGTTTTTCTTCCTCTTTTGCCGTGATATTACCATCGGAAGGTGCCGAGAATTCAATCACGTAAATGATCTTGGTCTTTAGATCTTGGAGGACAATAACAGGCTTCGTAGCACTGATACGTTGAGTGTTGGAGAATGAGAAATTCCAGTAGATCTTACACTGATCATTCTTGACAACGGACTCGAGTTCTCCCTGGGCGTATGGCAAGACGGGCAATAGATCAACACCATAGAACTGCCTAAGATGGTAATATAACACTTTTAGAGCCGCATTCTGTCTCTCGATGTACCCGTAACGTGCATACTTTGAGCATCCACTGAGAACATGCCCAAGTGTTTCTGGCTCTTGCTTACACGCTCGTCAGTTAGTATCGCCTACAGGTATATTCATTACGCGCTCGCGGTAAACTAAGCTGTCTATAACGCCGTCTTGACAGGCAAAAAGAAATCCCTCAGTCTCCGATCTCAGTCCAGAAAACTTGACAAACATGTTGGACAGACCCTTCGAGAGCTCTTCTCTACGTATGATGCCGTAGAATTTACCATGAAGCGGCTTGTCAACATGTTCTCTTAGTAGAAGCGTATGTTCTGCTTCCTGTAGACGACTTTTGAGCACCGAAGGTGTTAGTGATGCTAGGCCATGTGTAGTGTCACTGAAGTCAAATGGGAGGCCAAGCACCTCTGCGGCCCTATCTGCGGCACGGTATAGAAACGCCGCAACATTGACGACTTCATGTTGATGTACGAGTCGCATAAGAGAATCTGCACTATTTAGAACTGAGCAGGCTGTAGCCAGAACCGTACTTCGATGAAGACACTCCAAGCTTAGCAAGCCTTCACCCCCTTATCTCGATGGAGGTATATTCGAGGCACGGAAGTTCTAGGCTGATGTCTTCGATGGATTGTCATAATCTTGCGTGTGTTTCGGTCAAGTTGCTTGACTAATCGACGTTCCATTTTACTGCGCAAAATGTGTAGAGCAGTATAGCAACGGTCAGCATATTGGTCGTCTGGATCTTATTCTTTCCAGATAATTCGGAAGCCCAAATTTTT
>CAKNWU010230240.1:1402-11621 GCA_932072015.1 Andricus quercustozae | reverse complement strand
TTGCGCAAGACTTCTTACGCCGTCCAGAATCTCGGTATTGCTAACATCTTCGCAGTCTTCTACCAGAATATCCATCTCGCCTAGTCTATGCTGTTCTTGTGCAAGACTTCTTACGTCGTCCGATATCTCAGTCTCACAAACATCTTCGTAGTCTTCTACCGGAATCTCCTCCTCGTCTGGTGGATGGAGTTCTTGTGCAAGACTTCTCACGTCGTCCTCAGGTATCTCAGACTTACAAAAATGTTCCGGGTCTTCTACTAGAATATCCATCTCGCCTAGTGCATGCTGTTCTTGTGCAAGATTTAATACGTCGTCGTGGATATCATCTTCAGCGTTTGGCACATTTGACGTCTTCTGCTTTCGCTTCCCTTTTCCTATAACATAATATACATGAGGATCAGCACTATATAACATTAACGACGGGACAAGGGCAATTGAATTAAACCAAAATTAATAGGGCACCAAAAAGTTGCATTTTCAAGCTTAAAAGAAGAATTTTTTGCAACAGAGATAATTTTAAACCAAGAAAGACGAAGAATAAAAAAATTAGGCTGCAATCAAATATTGAAATTTTAAAACAAAAATAATTGAACTTCAACCAGAAACTGTTGCATTTCCAAACAAATAGTTCAATATTGTATCCGAAAGGACAAATTTTCTATTCGAAAAGACGAATGTTCAACGAAAAAAAAAAGAATTTTCCACCCAGAAATATCACTTAAATAAAATAGTTCAATTTTCAATAAATAACTAAATTTTGTACAAAATAATACAATTTTCAAGAAGGCTTACACTTTTAACCGAATAGCTGAATTCTAAATCTACAAAGATAAATGTTTAACCATTTGGTCGAATTTTCAGATAAAACAAATTAAACAAGAATTAAACTGGAACCAAACGATAGAATTTTCAAATAAAAATAATGAAACTGCAACCAGAAACTGTTGCATTTTCAATCGAATACAGTACACTCCTGCTAAGTGCCAGTCTGACGGGGCTGAAGGGGAGTATAATTCCAAGAATTCGGCACTTATTGAGTACACCCACTCTGCTCCATCGTATAACCACGCTGCGTTTGAGCTCACGCTTTGGGACATGCGCAAAGACTCGACGCCGCTCACAGTCGATTAAGTGGGAGACACAATGGAGTGTGAGTTAAAATACGTGTGGAGAAGTGGCAAAAAGTGGAATATACGGAGCTTGCACTTAGCGGGAGTGTACTGTAGTTGACCTTTTTCCCCAAAATGAATTCTTAACCTATAAAGATGAATGTGCAACATAATGGTCGAATTTTGAACAATAAATTTTATAGTTTTTCCTTAGAAATTTCATTACGTCTACTTGGTATTGGTCATCGTCAGTTCTTGTTACGTCAATAACTGAAAAAAGCAACTTCTCTGCACCCGAGCCCGTCTACTCCTCGATAAAATATTATCTAATTGTTTCTGTGTTTCTGTAAAGTAAAATTAGATAAAATCATGCAAGTGAAATTGTGGCAAATCAAATCAAAAGTATCTACTGTGAAGTATTACGTACCTGCAAAAATTATAACGTTGCAATAGACAATACTTCCCTCCCACTGAACGGGGTGTTTTATTTCCGTTTTGTATTTTTAGGCTCTGAACCTTGTAATCATCACATTTGCATCAATTGCATAGCGCTCTTGGCGCAGCGAAGTCATATGTATAGATTTTTTTTTGCATTTCACGCGTCGTTTTTATAGCAAAAAGAACTTCCAGCAATGACAAAGATGTTTCGCATCAATTTCGCGGACCTATGCAAAACGGCGCTAAGATCCATGCAAAAACGGAAATGGGGCATAGAGCCGGTAATATCCATTTGGCGGCGCTAAAAGCTATGTACGCAAGAGTCGGTAGTTTGACTGGTAAAATCTTTACTTGCATTTACTTTAAATTTACCTAATGGACCTAACTGATTAGCCCTGAATAGCGAAAAAAAACTTAGCAAATAACGTAAATATGTCTTATTTTTTGTTTATATAAAATGTTGTATTTTAATTGTAACGTGCAGACACGGCGCGATTGTCTATGCACACATATTGGGCTACCGAAACACGCTCCCTCCACACACCACCATCAGTACACAGGCGCTTCGCACAGGGCCAGGCATTATACCTACCTGCTCACAGTAAGCGACCAGGTGACGTCCCCTACCTCCTAGTGACACCCCTCTTGCTCTCGTCAACGACTCGCGCGGTGGTCGACAGGCGGCCCTTTGTCCACCCTTTGGAGCCTGGATACGCTGGAGTCAGGTACCCCTGATCGGCTTACCCGCGGCAACATACCTGCACCTTCTGCTACCGTGTCTCACTCGAGCGGTGATTCGCAGGCGCTCCTATGACCCCCCTTCGAGGCCACTGTACGCCGGTGTCAGGTGCCCCTGGCCGGCTTACCCGCGGCAACACATCCGCCCATCGGACTTGAAACGGCCGCGGTGAGGGAACATTGGGTCACGACCCCCCCCCCCCACACACACTTATACGTCGAAAGACTGACCGAACTCCACCAAGTCACTCTCACACAACACCACCATGTATGATGCCAGAGAAAGGCTCAATGGTAGCGTAACGACCTCCACTCCGGGCTCTACTCCGACAACAATTCTCCAAGGAACGCGTCACAAATCTGCCCCGAGACACCACACCACCTCACAGATTTGTTAGCCGCACACACACACACACTTAAAATTGTCCATGCAAGCAGACACAACACTCACACATACACCAATCATGCACCTCGTTACACGCAATAGAATTGTACCAAATAGGAGAAATACACAGTTTACTTTGTTATACTTAAAACGCTCTTTTCCTTTACTCGTAAAACCTGTTCCAACTCCGAAACCCTGGATAGGCTGAAGCGTCCGGCGGGATGAAATGTAGGTAGAGTAAAACGAAACGTCCATAATTTCAAGAGTAACAATAATGTAACATTTAGGTGCATGATGATGTCTCTTGAATAACAGTCAAAATGATATTTGTTACGTTGTAACAATTTTTTCTACATGTCTATTCTAATATTCAGCTGTCATGTGATCCATGTCTTGGGAAAACCCCAAAGTGGAGAGATATACGATCCTAAGCCCTTTTTGAGGGTAATACCAAAATATAAACACATAAACCTACTGTTTCCTTTGTGACGGTAATTCTCCCTTGAACAGTGTGGGTCCGTCAAAATCAGTGGGTTCCATTCTCATGCCATAACCAACAAGGAAAACAAAGGAAACCAACAACCTGCATGAGGCTACCCGTGCACTCCAAGCATCGAATTCGCTAAGAACTCAGGAACAGCATTTTATGAAATTCAAAAAAAGGACATCTCTACTTCTAAGGAATCCAGCAGCAGTGCCACGTCTTTCAAGGAATCAAGGTGAGTCCATTGAGTTGCCGATTGTCCATTTCATAAGACCTTTTCCCATTTCAATCTTGTGTTTGTTTGTTTGATAGACGCTCAGAATTTACGTACGTTAATTTACTACCATCATGATAGACATACAAATAACGGTTTTAAAGAAGCATCGGAGAAATATAAAGCGCCAGTTAACTAATTTTGAAAGCGTACTGAATGCAATAGAAGAAAATACAGACTGCGCAACCCTCGATTTAGCATTGCGGTTGAAAAAACACGAAGAATTATGGGATGATTTTAATTCAATTCAAACTCAATTAGAAAACTTGCAGCTCCATGATTCAGAAGCTCAATCAGATCGTGATACTGAAAGAACAACATTCGAGAATTGATTCAATATGATAAGCGGTACATCAAAAAAGTAGATATAAAAACTGTCTAATCAGTTTTCAATCGCGTCCACAGATTCTACTTCTCTTTCTAATATTTCGAATACCCTGTCAATCCAAAATCCACATTTATCGACAATTTCCAATTCAAATATCGTTCGAATTCAACCTTCCGAGCCATCTGGGTCTGACACAAATTCGGGATTAGGTACCTTTCAAGAAGTTTCAATTCCAGAACAAACTCCAATTCAACTTGCATCCCACTTTGAACTTCCGAAACTTTCAACACCGACTTTCATGTTATATTTGACACGTGGCTTGCCTTTTATGATTCATTTCGCTCTATGTGTCACGACAATCCAAAGATTCCAACTAATAATAAATTTATGTATCTCAGGGCTTGCTTGAAAGGTGAGGCAGCCGACGTTACAGCTTCCCTTGAAACATCAAGTGAAAACAATCTTGTAGCGTGGGAATTATTAAAAAATCGTTACAACAATAGAAAACTTATTGTGGAAAGCTGCATCAAGGGTTTGTTCGCAATCCCAACAATCTCAAAAGAGTTTTCAATTCGCTCATTGTTGAATCATGTGCAAAAACGCGTTCGGGCTCTCCGAGCACTTTATCAACCAGCAGCCCATTGATATGCGCTTCTAGTTTTTCTTATCAGAGAATAGCTCAATAATTACACTCGCACTTTAGCTTAGGGCACTTAAAAGAGTATACCAAAGGCCAATCCAATCGGTCAATTATTTCAAAAGTTATCGTGCTAACAAAATAAAAATCTACATACACACCTTAATTGTGACAAATTAAATTATCAGTGGTTGTAAAAAAGTTGAAAGATAGCAGCGGACTTCACTTTTGAATTTCAAATGTAATAGATGTAGAAATGTCAAGTCATCAGCAACAATGAGTGCGAGATTTTCGAGACATTTCGTCGAACCAAATTTTTTCAAACAATTGTAATTGAGAAAACACTTTTTTTTGGATTGTTGTTATTTTGCATTAATGGATTATTTATTCGTGGCGTATTAAAATTCTTTTATCCTTTTTTTTTGCATTTTTATACTATTTTTTACCTGCATATTATTATTCTTAATGCATGTATCTCTATAACACATATTTTAACGTTGATTAAGTCTGAAGGTTCTATATCGTTGTATAGGTGATAAATCTGGCAAATAAGGAAATTGTGAGATCTGAGTTTAATGTTTGCCCATCCCCTCTATTCACTATGAAGAATAAATAAATCGTTGTTTGTTGTCTATTGGACCAGCGCTTTCGAAAAATAACCAATTAACTTTGCAAGACTTCAGCTATCCCTACTAAAAAGCTTGACGACAGCAGTGGGACTCCGAGGCTGTTTCGATGTCGAAATTCAAATGGACCTCTCTCTCTCTATCTCCACACGTTAGATAAAGAGGTCCGTAAGATTTTCGACATTCGACAGACCCGGGATTCCCACTACAGGCTACGGTCTAGTATATATAGTAGCATTTATCAAGTGACTGTGCATACGAAATTGTTGAAAGATCAATTTTCGTTTAACTGTCATTGAGTCTGTTCGGGAAGAATGAATATTGTTACGGAAATTCTAATCTTCCTCTTCGTTGGTTTCCTCGATTTGATACGTAAGTTTACTATAATATATTAATTAATTATTATTTATCACAAATTTTACACAATTATTTACAAACACGTTGACTTTTTCAAGAGCTTCCAGTTTAAATGTTGTATTCTTAAAGTGTTCGAACATCCCAATTCTCATTATTGCAAGAAATAAGAAAATGTGTGTCCTTAATAAGACACGAACTTTGAGTTTCAGTAAACCCTGAGAATAAATGAAAAAACTCAATGTGAAAATTCTGAATCTGTTAAACACCTTTTTTTTATCAATAATTACAAAAATATTACGAATCATTTGGAAAAGAATCTCAGATAACTCACAAGCTGACCCAACAAATATAGGAACTGGGAACTAAAGTCAGGGCCAAAATGTGAAGCCCCTTACTTATTTTGATTGTAACTCAATAAAAAAAATTTATAAATTGTTTAATAAAAAACGGGATTTTTCAGCCTCCTCTTTCGAGCTTCGACTTTCACCTTTTCCCAGAAAGCGCTCGACGTTAAGAAAAATCTGAAAAAATGCAGGGATATTCTTTCAAAATTCTTTAATGCAATACATTTTTCAAAATTTTGAAATATTCAATAATTTACTTTTCACGGGGATTTATTTACAAATACTTTACCTTAAGAACGAATGAACATAGGAAGCCGTTTAATAGCTATAAATGTGCAGTTTTCTGGTGTATAAAAAACTAAACGCCGAACTGGTAACTAACTGGAAGCTTGATCTAATTTAAATGCGTTGTCGTTTCAAAAATTAAGTTTCTGGGAAAAAAAGTTTTTTTTAATTTATGTACTAAAATAATATTATCAGTCATGTCTTATAAACACAGAGAAATTATTTTTAGGGAAAAAATTTTGAAACTTACGAAATATAATAATTTGAACAATAGTTTTTGTAATTGAATTTTTCCTTACTATCGCTTCTTACTCCTTTTTTATTTCAAATTGTTGAATTTAAATGATGGTTTATTAAACATTTACACATTTGCTTAAAAATTAATTCTTAAACAAACAGGGTGGCCGTTTTCATCAAAGAAAAAAATTCCCGGTTCGCAAACGTTTTGCACGGTCAATGAAATTAAAAAATTCAAACTCTGAAGCTATAAATCTTTGTTTCACATTTTTTCAAATTTTAAATTATGTTGGAAATTTTTTTAGAACTTCTAAACTTCTTTTAAAATGATATGAGTTTTTTCTAAAATGTTGTAAAAAAATCCTGCGAAATTAAAAAAAGATCCTTAAAAATCTTTCAGATTCATTTTTATCATCTTGTACCATCAATTATTGAATTTTAAATCCTTAAAGTACTGTTTAATTTTAAAAATCATCATAATGTATATTCACAGTGGATCAACTAAAAATGTTTTTTATCAAAAATCGTCGATTTCAAACGCTTCTAATTTGTAATTTTTCATGTCTTTAAAACTGCATTTTCAAATTCTTTAAATGAAAAATCATACGCTTAAAAATTAAATCTAAAATGGAAAATTTTTAAGTGAAAGATTTTCGAATGACGCATTTTTATTCATCATCTTAGGTAACGTTAAATGTTTCTAAATCCAAGTAAAAATAAAGCTTCGGAACTGATAACGTTAGATCAACATAAATATATTTTTGGCCAAGGATTTTCCTTTCTATTCCGTAGTAGTAAATATGTCATTGAATACACAAGGTCATATTAAAACGTGTATTCGCATAAGCTCACCATTCAAATAAAGATTGCAGCAAAAAAAAAATTTTTGTTAATCAAACGTTATCTGTCTCCAAGCCTCAATTGTTTAAAACATGATAAGAACACGTTATTCCTTTTTTGTACTTAGAATCTTCATGAAATGAAAAGAAATTCAATTTTTAAGACATCATAATATTCTGTTGTATGTCACGTGATACGTCTCTACTGACGTAACGTGACCAAAAACAAAAGATTTGCCTGAGCAGAGAATTTTATAGGCCTTGATTCTTGCACAGGTTCTTGAGATCAGAAATGTGCTGGAATGAAGCAACTTTGAAAACAATAATATTTTTCCATTTTTTTCTCTATTTTTCGACAATATTAAAGAGATTCGGTTTTTGGGAGTTATTCAGCACCTAGAGAGCTTTCTGTATGCTGAATTTTACGTTTGGAGTCAATATAAGTTCACTATTAAGTTGCATTCAGGATAATATGTGGATTAACCAATTCAAAAAAATGAAAATCAAGTTGTCTCAGAAAGAGTTTCGGGTAGAAGTCAGCCGAGACCCCCCACCGTGGTCAAACTGACGTAATCGTATGCTAATAAGCTTTTACTCTGACAGAAAAATCCGCGAAATAAAAGTACGCGAAACGTGAGCTATAACACGGTAGCTTCAATGTGGAGAGGCAAAAATTGTACTTTATTATTATTAATTACTGTAGTTTTTGGAAGTGAAGTTTTTTGTGCACTACACTGTAAAAATTAGGATTCGATTCAGGACATAATTTGGTATTACAGTACACTCCCGGTAACTGCCAGTCTGAAATGCGCAGAGACTCGCAGCCGCTTAAGTGGGAGACTCAATGGACTGTTTGTTAAAATACGTGTGGAGGTTAAATGACAAAATGTGGAACTTTCGGAGCTTGCACTTAGCGGGAGTTTACTGTAAAACAATTCGCGCAACAAAATAATTGCACTTCAGTTAGATCGAATAACCTAATAAAGTAAGATTGATTAATGGATTTAAATAAGCTCGAAATGAGAATCATCTGGCTACAACTGAATTTGATGAAACAAATTCTAAACGTCACCTCGAAATGATATGAGTACTATGCCAAAGTCGTACGCGCTCCAACTGTTACAGCCAAAGGGCATAAATTCCAAAGTTCAAAAATTTAAAAAAGGCATAAGCGTCAACATATGGCAAAACAAAAGGGCATAAGTGTCAAAGTTTGAAAATTCCAAAAAGGCATAAGCGCCAACATTTGGCAAATCAAAAGGGCATAAGCGCCAAAGTTTGAAAATTCCAAAAAGGCATAAGCCCCAACATTTGCAAAGCAAAAGGGCATGAGCGCCAAAATTTGACAAAGCAAAAGGGCATAAGCGCCAAAGTTTGAAAATTCCAAAACGGCATAAGCGCCAACATTTGGCAAAGTAAAAGGGCATAAGCGTCAAAGTTTGAAAAATTTCCGAAAGGGCATAAGCGCCAATATTTGGCAAAGTAAAAGGGCATAAGCGCCAAAGTTTGCAAATTCCAAAAGGGCATAAGCGCCAACATATAGCAAAGTAAAAGGGCATAAGCGCCAAAGTTTGTAAATTCCAAAAGGGCATAAGCGCCAACATTTAGCAAAGTAAAAGGGCATAAGCGCCAAAGTTTGCAAATTCCAAAACGGCAAAAGCGCCAGCATTTGGCAAAGCAAAAGGGCATAAGCGCCAAAGTTTGAAAATTCCAAACCGCATAAGCGCCAATATTTGGCATAGCAAAAGGGCATAAGTGCCAAAGTTTGCAAATTCCAAAAGGGCATAAGCGTCAACATTCGGCAAAGTAAAAGGACAATTCCACGAAATATTATTTTATTGAATCATGAACTTGAATGCAAATACATTTAATAACTGGTACAGTCCCCGTTAGCTTCAATAATGGCCTGGCACCTTCGAGGCATGCTTTGGACTAGATTTTCCGCATATTCCTTGGGAAGCGACCTCCAAATTTTGCGAATGCGGCGAACTAGCTGGTTCAAATTGCAGGGTCTGTTTTTTCGAAGCTTCATCTTGATAATAGCCCAAACGTTTTCGATTGAATTAGCATCGGGCGATTGGGATGGCCAATCCAGTGTGATTTTCTTCTGCCCAGTCAAGTCGTTTTTGGACGTGTTTTTCGCTCAGCATTGGTTTCTCCAAATTGCTCCGAAATTTCAAATCATTTGCCATCAAATGTCTACGAATGGTTTCGTGCGATATTTGTAATCCTTTTTTAGACAATAACCGCGCACCTTCTTGCAAAGTTAACGTCGGACCTTTCGAAAACATGGTTAAAATCATTTTTTCACCCTTTTTTGGAGATCTTGCCGAAAGAGCCGCGATAGGGAAAGTCATCGACATTTTTATATTGCTTATGACGGTTTACCCATTTGCTCACAAACTGTTTTGACTTTTGCATATATTTAGCAGCAGCCACCTGAGTCATTTTGGGTCCCATGGGGCTTAAACTTAAAAAAAACTGCCTCGAAGCGAGAGGCATAAGCTGCACTCATTTTGATAAACAATGCAAAACTCACTTTAAATAAAGAAAATATGATTGAATCATACAAAGCATTAACGATTATGCTTCGCTCTAAGAGATGACATAACAAATTTGGTCCTTCTATTTACCATTCGATGGTAATCGTGACTACGCTCTTATGTGACCGACTGTAAAAGGGCATAAGCGCCAACATTTACCAAATCAAAAGATCATAAGCCACAAAGGTTGAAAATTCCAAAACGGCATAAGCGCCAACATTTGGCAAAGCAAAAGGGCATAAGCACCAATATTTGACAAAGCAAAAGGGCATAAGCACCAATATTTCGCACAACCAAAGGGCATAAGCGTTAGTATTTGGCACTGCAAAATGGCATAAGCGACGAAGTTTGAAAATTCCAAAAGGGCATACGCGCCAACATTTGGTAAAGTAAAAGAGCATATGCACAAAAATTTGAAAATTCCAAAAGGACATAAGCGCCAACATTTGGCAAAGCTAAAAGGCATACGCGCTAACATTTGGCAAAGCAAATATTCATAAGCCCTAAGATTTGGCAAAACAAAAGGATATAAGCATTAATATTTGGCGCAGCAAAAGGGAATAAGCGCCAATGTTTGAAAATTCCAAAAGGGCAT
>CAKNWU010230233.1:0-11865 GCA_932072015.1 Andricus quercustozae | reverse complement strand
AAAAAAAAATCTTTTTTTTAATATCAAATATTACATTTTATGTTGAGAATAAACTACTTTATTAAAAATTCATTTTTTTGGTTAATGATTCACTATTTTACGTAAAAATTTCCTTTCAAAATTTAACTATTTTCTTGCAAATATTTTGTTTTTGTAGAAGATCGATTCTTATAATTGAAAATTTAACTATTTCATGTTTGGTTAAAAATTCGTTTCCTTGGTTTGAAGGTTATCTATTTTGTTTGAAATTCGTTTTTTTTTTGTTAACCATTTTTTTTCAAACCGAATTTTGACAATTCTATTTTTCGTTGAAAATGTACCTTTTTTAATTGAATATTGATGTATATTGTTACAAACTGGTCTTATTTGTAAAAAAATTATTTTTATGGGTTGCAAATTCAAATATTTGGGTAAAAAAACATTTTTTTTTTTGGGTAAACCTTAATCATGTTAGCTGAAAATTAATTTCGTTTGTTGAAAATTTAAACAAGGTTTTTTATTGAAAATTCATTTTTTTTAGTTGAACATTAATTTTTTTAACTGGAAATGTTAGTTTTCCAGTTTTGTTTACAAAGTTTAGCTTCTCAGTTGAAAATTCATTTATTTTATTGGAAGCTCGTCTTTTTAAAAATGAAAATTGAACTATATTGGTAGATAAATCTTTTTTTTATGTTTAGAACTCGACTATTTTACAAGAATTTTGTCCTTTGGGCTTAAAAATTCATCATTTTGGATCAGATTCTTATTCTTTGTTGACTAAAAAATCTTTCTTGGTTGAAAATTCAACTCTTTTGTTGAAAATGCCTCTTTTTGGCTTGGAAATTATTTTGTTTTGGTTGACTTTTCAATTAATTTGTTAAAAATTTAAATTTTTTGTTTTAATTTCACTGTTTTTGATTGAAAATTCATTTTTTTCAAATATGTTACCTAATTTATGGATGACCCGTTATAAAATTCTGTATGACTGTTGTCACTAAAAATGTATGAAATAAAAATTTATAAAAAAGTGTATAATGTTATAAAGAAGTTAATGTACTAAAGTAATTTTACGGGACTCTGAACTTTTATCCATTGAGATCCATATCTATGTTTTAACTACTTTTTTTTTAATGAGTGCGATCAATTTTTGTTTGTGGAATCAACTAAAAATGTTGTTCCGTTGATTTTTTGCGAATTGACAACTGGTAATTATTTCAATTATTTTTATAAATAAACCAATAATTAGACTATATTTCTAAGAACACAGACTCAAGAAGAATTCTCAAAGAAAGAAAAATTCTTAATTGTTACATCATTTTATTTGAATGTTGAAAAAATTAACAATTCTTGTCCATTTACGAAGTCTCATAACAAAGAGTAATCGGAAAGACATTTTCGGTTGATTCTTTAAAAGTACTGAGCCATTTTATTGAAAAATAGTCAAACACTGAATTTGTTAATAACAATTGTTCAAATCATTAAGAATTGTTATTAATTTGCGAAGTCTCATATTTACGGGCCATATAAGCAACATTTTTAGAGGTTTTCGTAAAAAATTAAGGCTATTCATTTAAAAATAGTCTAACAGTGAATTTGTTCATGACAATTCTTCAAACAATTGCCAAAGTAAATCCATTTTCAATTTTTTGTATTCAAACATTAATTGTTCACACATTTTATACCAAAACTGTGGATTGCAATGAGCTGAAAAGTACAAGACCTGAAAAATTACTTTTTTTAAATTAATTTGTATGTAATATTTTTTTATTTTCTCACTGTAAATCATTAACACATAGTTCCTTCATTCAGCTATGGATTTTAATGAGCTCAATGTTACAATATCCGAAAACGACTTTTATTCATTAATTTGGATATAATATTAAAAAACAAATTTCTCAACCTCTGAAAATCTTATATTAAAATAATTCAATTCATCTTATTTTATGCTGCTGGCAGATAATTTCAAGTATTTATCAAAAAGTATTACATTACTGTATTTCGAAAATCAATTGCATATTTTTTGCAAATTTTCTTCGCAGTATTTTTTATTCGTCTCAACAAGATATGATCAAATCAGAATATTGACCTGAATCATTTAAGTCATTCGAAATAAGTTTTTTTTTATAGTTCAGAATTACAAGATTATAAGATTAGCGTTCTCAGGTCCGGCGCTAGTCTGGTCCCGTTTTGAATTTAACTAGACATTCTTGTCTAGAAGGTCTGGTAGGGCCCAGGACTGGCGCTGATCAGCTATCCAAGACCAAAAAAAGTTTTAAGTTCGTTCAGCAAATTTGTTTTGGACATATTTCGAAAAAGTTGCTGGGTGTCTATAATGATAGAAATTAAGAAATTCACACTATCAAACCAAGACTTTATTTCTTATAACTTTGACAGTCTTGTCTAGGCCAGGTTTGGTGCTTATCAGCTAAATTCACTTTTGGTGAGGAATGGTTTTTTCCAAGACATTAAAAAAATAAATGGATTAACTAGTGACAGACTAGCCACTAACTAGGGTGTGAACGTACGGTCTGGCCTGGGACTAGCCAATAAAAAACGTGACACTTTTGGTTAGGCCCAGGCCAGATGAATCGTTTAGATATCGTTAGGATGCGTTTGGAAGCCATTTTCCTTCGTTTAGATGGCAAAACTCAAAAAGATATTGAGTTTTCAAAATAGAGTGCTAACTCCACGCTGCAGAACAAATTTTAATTTTTTTCAAAACTTTTTTTACCAATCGTTCGGATGTCGTTAGGATGCTTTTGCAAGCTCACTTTTGTCGTTTGGAGGATGAAATTGTGTGTTATAGAATAAAAAAGTAATTAGTACCATAAGCGCGAGAGGCGCCTTCTCAAGTGGTAGTGACCTTCTTTGGTCAGACGTGTCCTTGAATATAATATGAGTGTCACCACGAAAACTGTGGTACCGAAACTTTCCAACAATTTTGAAAATTTTTTGATTATCTAAATTTCCCTATATTTTCAAAATTTTCAAAATTTCTAAAATGCTCAAAATTTCTGAAATTATCCAAATTTCTGAATTTAACAAAATGTTCAATTTTCTCAAATTTCCTAAAAGTGAAATTTTCCAACATTTGTAAAACATTCAAACTTTTCAAACTTTCTAATATTTATGAATTTTACGAAATGTTAAAAATTTCTAAAATCATTCAAAATTCTGAAATTAATGTTCAAAATTTCTAAATTTCTAACGTTATTTTTTTTAAGGTTATTTAAATTTCTAAAATTACCAAAATGTCTAGAATGTTCCAAATTTTTTAAATGATCAAAATTTATAAAATTTATAAAATGTTCCAAATTTACAATTTTGTCATTATTTATAAAATTATAGAATCTTCTCAAAGTTTTAAAATTTTCAAAATTCAAAAATTTCCCAAAATTTCTGAAATTTCCAAACAGTCTAAAATATCAAAAACTTTCAAAAATTATTAAAATTGGTAAAATGATTAAAATTTCGAAACTGTTGAAAATTTCTAAAATTATACAAAATTCTCAAATTTTCAAAATTGATAAAATCACAAAATATTTCTAAAATTCCTGAAATATATGTTAATAATATAAATAATACGAATTTTACGAAAAAATTAAAACTTTCAACAATTTGAGGGTTTTACAGAAATTTGAGAAATTATGAAAATGTTACAATTTTTAAAAATTTAGAAACTTTGAAAATTAACAAATTTAAACTATTAGAAATTTTGAACATTTGATAAATTTTTATAATTTTAGTAATTTTGAACATTTTAGAAATTTTAATAATTAAAAATTTTTTTTTTAATTTTAGATATTTCAGAAATTTTAAAAATTTGAGAGGATTTTATAATTTTAGAAACTTTCAACAGTTTCGAAATTTTAATCATTTTACTAATTTTACTAATTTTTGATAATTTTAAATATTTCAGACATTTTGGAAATTTAAAAATTTCATAAATTTTGGTAAACTTTCGAAATTTCCAAAATTGCTGAAATTTCAAAAATGTCTAAGATATCTAAAATTTTCGAAAATTATTAAAATTGGTAAAATGATCAAAATTTCTAAACTGCTGAAAATTTCTAAAATTATAAAAAATTTTCCAATTTTCAAAATTTATAAAACTATCAAAATTTATAAAATTTCTGAAATATATCTTTGAATATATGTTTTATAGAAATTGTGGAAATGTTACAAGTTTTTAAAATTTAGAAACTTTGAAAATTAAAAAAAATTTAAACTATTAGAAATTTTAAATTTTTGTGGAAATTTTGAACATTTCATAAATTTTGATAATTTAAAAATTTTTTGAAATTTTATAAATTTTAATAATTAAAATTTTTTAAAAATTTTGAATATTTCAGAAATTTTATAAATTTTAAAAATTTGAGAAGATTTGATAATTTTAGAAACTTTCATCAGTTTTGAAATTTTAATCGTTATACCAATTTTAATAATTTTTGATAATTTCAGATGCTTCGAACATTTTGGAAATTAAGAAATTTCATAAAGTTTGGTAAATTTCGAAATTTTGAAAATGTTACAAAGTTTTCAAAATTTATGACGATTTTATAATTTTAGAATTGTTGGAAATATTGTAAATTTGAAAAATTTTAGAAATTGTAATAATTCACAAAATTTGGGCGCATTCTAGAAATTAAGATAATTTTAGAAATTTAAATAACATTAGAGCTTCCAAAAGCATCCTAACGACATCCGAACGATTGGTAAAAAATTTTTTGAAAAAAAATAAAAATTTGTTCCGCAGCGTGAAGTTAGCACTCCAATTTTGAAAGCTCAATATCTTTTTGAGTTTTGCCGTCCAAACGAAAAAAATTGGCTTCCAAACGCATCTCAACGACATCCAAACGATTCCATTAAACAAAATTTGGATATTTAATTGTTGGTGTGCTAACTTCACGGACATCAGACGGTCTGGTCTGGGCCGTGTCAGCGTCAAATAATTTTTCCACAAAGGGTATTGGCCAGGGTTTGACCAATGCTGGGTCAAACTTGAAAAATACTTGTGCCCAATTTAGTTTCTTCTATCGCCCAATATAAGTGACTCTCCGCGAAGAAAGGGACCTAATGCGGAAAAAATCTATTTTTCTTATTTACACCAATCGATAGCTTTTTATTTGCTCTTCCATAATTATGAATATTATTTATATATCTGAAAAATACCAATTGTTAATCAACTTCAATGTGAGGGCCACTGACGGAGTTCGTGTGTTGGACTACCTCGGTCACATATTTTCTTAACGAAATGTACCCATCTGTTAGAAATGTTTGCAATTTTAATATGCCAGGGCATATGAAGTTTAATATACTCTTTATATTAAATTGAAATGTATATACAATGAATATATATTTTAAAATGACACATATGAAATTTAATATACAGACATATGACTCTTCAATTCGTGTATATTAAATTTGAATACTTCGCGCACTAATATATTAAGGTGACCGGCAGGCATGCGCAGAGTGCTGGATTTACGCCGACAGTCAGCCTTGCCGGGGAAGACCCGCGTTCCGCGGCGTGCATGTGCATGGTTAATCAGAAAACGAAAAAAATCAGCGTGAAATAGTATAAATACATTTTCAAAAACAAGTGATTTTGAAAAGCATAAAACTGCAATTACATCGCATATGTCTGAAAAAAATATCGGGATGTATCTAGGTAAGTAAAACCATCAATGTTTCACCATATTTTTGTTATTTCAATCAGAATTAACAGGTTAATAAATAATTGATTTCATCAAAAACTGCTGTTTTTTAGAATAATAATACAAACATGTAGAATTTTAGATATTTTCCAATACATCGAGAGTATTGTCGGTATTTCGACTGCAGGTGCGTTTGTATAACCATAATACTCAGAGGATTCTAACTCCACAATACGTAAGCCTTTTTATATTTTCTTTGTGTCATGTCCTGATTTTTCATGCCCGAAAACGAAAGCTCGCGATTTTTATTGTGTGTGTGGAATATTACTAATACTTAAAAGGAAAGGAAAATATCGATTTTTCTAAAAAAATTGAAAGTTCTAAAAAGTATTTAAATTAATTAACATATTTAAGAAATTGTAATCAATAATTGAAATCAAAATATTAACCCCGAAGAAAATATTTGTATGATTTATAAACTCAGGGAATGATGATATAATTTTATTATTTGGTTCGAAATTCAAGAATTTGGTTAAAAACAACCAATTTAATCTTTTTGGTTAATAATTCAACTGTTTTATTGCAAATCCGTCTTTTTGGTCGAATATTCACTTTTTTTTTTTAATTCATATTTTCGGATTCAAAATTCTACTGTTTTGTAGAAAATTCGTCTTTTACATAAAAATGATTTTTTTTTACTAAATATTTCATTATTCCATTTATGGATTAAAATTTTATCTTTTACAGTATAAAATTCATGTATTTTGTTAGAAATTAATTAGTTTGCGTAGAAATTGAACTATTTTGATAAAAAGTTGATCTTTTTTAGTTTAAATTCATTAATTTTTTGACAAATTGTCTTTTTTTGGTAGAAAATTAATTTCTTTGATTGAAAATTAATTCTTTTTCTGTTGAAAATTCATCTTTTTTAGTTAAAAATTCGTCTTTTTTGGTTAACACTTAATCTTCTTGGTTGAAAAGTAATTTCTTCGGTTAAAAATGTAACTATTTTGCAGAAAATTGATGTATTTTGTTAAAAATTATTCTTATTTGTTAGAAAATTAATCTTATTGATTGAAAATTAATTTCTTTGGTTGAAACTTTAACCTGAAATTCCTATTCCGAAATTGCTATTATATAGCAAGGCCTTTTTTTAATGTGTTTTAAGTTAATAATTGTATAGGTATGGGAGAAATTAGAGTCTGGAAGAGTGAAGAGTGAGATAATGTAATGATTTTCCGATTAATTGTAGGAGAACATTTTTGGTTAACCTGAAATTACACATCCTACTGAAAAAAAATCCATCCAAAGTAATTATATGTATTGAATCCGCTCTCATATTTTTCAATGCTGATGATCGTTTGAATTTTAAGGATCGCCGATTTATAAAATATCCGAACTAGAAAATAACCGAATTCAAAAAATTAATTTTTTTATATATTTAGAAAGTTAATTAAATTGTTACAATTAACATTATATTACAAATACATTTTTTTTATTGATAAAAATTTGTATTGTTTATATACGGGATTTTTTTATAATTCGGCAATTTTCTGTTGCGAATTTTATTATTCAGGAATTTTCCAATTCGCTAATATTATAAACTTATTATAATCATTATACATTATTTAATATTAACATTAATGATAATTTATAATTTAATTATTATTAATTATTATAAACTTAATGAACTTAATAATTTGAATTTAATTTATATGACAGGAGTTTCGAATGATTTCTACTTATTTTAATGGATTTGTACGATTCCAAGAGGTTTTAACGCATTTCTAGAAGACTTTTGGGAATAAATTAAATTTTATTTCAAGGGATTTTTACGGATTTCAATAGTTAAAAGGGTTATGAAGGAATTCGATAACTATCAAAGGGTTCCAAAGAATTTCAACGGATTTTTTTCAAAAAATTTTTAAATTCTTATTCTTTAAAAATGTATAATTATGGATTTTTAAAGAGCTTGCTTTTAATATTATAAAATAAAAATCCACGGAGAACACGCGGAACGCGCGTGTATGCTTAACACTAGTTGTAAAATATTTTAGACGCTCAAACTTGAACTATTTTTAATTTGAGTTCAAGCGCATTAAAGAGTGTTATTTTAAATTTACATTCAATATTTATATTAATTATGGTTTACAGATTTATATTTGGAATAAATCCCCTGGTGGTCTCAGATAAGAAAGGAGAAGGAGCAAAAAGAAGACTGAGGTCTTTCCATATTCAAGTAAAAAACTTGATGGTAACCTAGGCAAGAATTATCAAAAATTTGTAAAATGGATTTTCTAAGTTTAAGCGCTTTTTTTGGAAATGCACTTAAAAAGTATTTTTATGCGCAAATGAGGTTTAAAAAATGTTTCTAATAACAAGTTTAACGTTACTGCTTTACAAATGTATAGCTTAAAAAAATTGTCAACAGTGAATTGATAAGAAATTATTATTTTTTTAATTGCCTACATTAAAATATTAAATTGCGTATTTCTATCAGGTTTTAACAATGTTACAGCGTTAAATTTCGATTTAAAATAAAAACTTTAAAAATGATTAAACTGAAAAAATAGGTTTAATCACACGACTGAGACTAATTACTATACATTAAATAAATCTGACATATATTAAAAATGTGTTTCAAATAGTTCTTTTGTGGTCCTTCTATTTTTTATAACAATTTTATCTTTTCGGATCGAGTTGCGATATAAAATTATTGACTCAAGATAGCAAAATCGTTAGCAAAATGAAAGAAATACATGTTTGTTTTCTGGTTATTACAAAAAATATGTAACAGAGTATATATTACGATACTATGAAAATATTTTAACAATATCACTGAAAAATGGAAAATGGGTTTCATTATTTTTCTGATGGTTTTGCTAATGCTTCACTCAAAACTTCTTTCTTTGCAGCTTTTTCCGAAAAGATATATACATTTTTTTACTCGACTCCTAAAATTAATATACCTGTATAGAAAAACTTCTAAGTATGGCATTTTAACTTTAATATACCTGTGTTATAAATTTAATATACATCTGTGTCAATCTTAGTATAGATGTGTATTAAAACTCATAAACATGGTGTCATTAAGTTTAATACATATGCTTCTTAAATTTAAGATACATCCATATTATATTTCATATACGCTTGTATATTGAATTTCAGTAGCCGCAGTGCATATTTGCTTCACACACATGTATGCTAAATTTCATACAGATTTCTCGAACAGTGGCACGCAGTGTGCATGCATTTAGATTTAAAAAAATGTTTCTTTTTATATTTAAAATGGGCCACTTTACTAACCATGTATACTTTTAAAGTGCACTACTGACTCGCTCGGCCTGATGAATGTTAGCTGGTCCAAATGTCTTGTGGAACAGATTATTCATTAGATCGCCCCTGGGTATTTCTTCAGTCACGTTGGCAATTTTGCCATTTATGCGTACTTTTACTCTACCATAGTTGTAATTCATGTCTATTCTACGAGCCATGAATGGAAACAAGCGTCCAAATTTCATTTTTCCGATTATGAAGTTATCCAGTACTGCTACATCATAAATGCCAGATGGTAAAAATTCCGGTTTGTGAAGATCATTTTCGAAATGGTCAATATAGAATAGAATGGGAGCGAAACGAGGAGTACAGTTAGAACAGCTCGGGCTATATAGCACAGTCAATTCTGTAATAACAAAAGATAAATAGGAAATAAATTTTTGTATTAATTATTTGACTGGTCTCTTTAATTTAATAAATCATAGTTATTATCTTACAATATAAAAAATATAATTGGTATAATAGAGGAAGAATATAAATAAAAAACAGGCCGGAAAGGAATCGCCAAGCGCCCTCAAGTAAGTGCAAATTAGGGTGACCCTTATTTGTCACTTTTAGAATTTCTTTGCTCTTACTCACCAGATTTGCGTGAATACTTAAAAACAATTACTTCCTGCATGGCCGGCCATTTAACTATACCATTGACTTTGACCTTGAGGTCAATTTTCAAGGTCGATAAAAGCCCAAGATCTTGGAGAGGTTAAAAAATCAATGTCAAATGTCCAAAAAACGATCAGATGCAACTTATCTTGTACTTGTTACAGGCACATTCAAGGTTGAGATTGCTCAGAAAAACAGGAAATTGATAAAAAAGCTTCTAAGCGCTTTTTAAATAATTGACGTTGATATGACCTTCTACAGGTAAAAATGAAAGATTTGAAAATACCAATTTTCACGTAAAATTTCCCGTTCTTTACGAATCTAAAGTCTAAAATAGGGATTTCTGTTTGAAAAAATCGTCTTGACCTTTAAATAACCTTGAAAATTGACCTGAAGGTCGAGGCTCACAAGGTGGTCAATGTGGTTCACACTTTTACATTTTATCGACTTTTAAACGTTTGCTTTATCAAAAATAGGGGTTTCCATTTTAAAAAATCGTTATGACCTTGAAATGCCATTCAAAATTGACCTCAAGGTCAAAATCAATGGTAAAGTTAAATGGTCCCCTATGCCCTGGTCAACTTTTGTATAAACTGTTGCAGATGGGGTGGTTTAGAAAATATTTGGATTTATAGATTAAAATGTGACACCCTGTATATTGGCATCTACGTGAATCCTTCAAACTTCAATCTTAAAATTTCATTTTTTGGTAGTTTTGGAGGGGGGACGAAAATCCAAAAAGAGCATTTTTTCTTTTGAACGTATGAACCGATTCTGATTTAAAAAATATATGTTGTAAGAGTCAGTCAGACTGATTAAAAAAATAAAGAATGTATTATCTAGACGTTATGAGATTTTTAATCAATGATAACAGTGAAATAATTTGTTTAAATAGTGTAACCATTTTTTAAATAATACCTATTTGTTCAAGTATATATTTTACCTAGAAAAAGCAGATAAAACATTTTATTTCACCAAGTTTTGAACATATTGTAACACTTTTGAGTAATATTTTTCTCTAAGAATAGTCGTAAAAGTTTAAACAAACTGAAATTGTTTAAACAATTTTATTTTCCTTGAATGTTTGACATTTTCCATTTTTTGACAAAATGGAATATTTTAAGGTACTATTGTTTACAAAATTTTGTATACAAATTTAGGACCAGACAAACGTTCTCTAGTGCTTTTTATTAATTTTCTTCAATTTTTAACTGGATTTTGCATTTCGTGTGAACTTGAGCTAATCGAGAAAAAAATTTGAAAATCATTTTTGAGATTACCTTAGGGCATTAATAATCTCCGCCTTTTTAATTCATAAAAAAACGAAAACAAAGTCTTTTTGTAATATTTTTTACCACTCCATATTTAATATTTTTGACCTAATTACCGAATTTTCTGCGTTCTCTTGTATTAGTCTTTTTTATTATCTTTGCGTGTCAGTAAATAAAGCCTCAGTCGAGATGACATTTGATTTTTGTGGATCCAACGTTACATCTGCCGCGGTTTCAATTAAAACTTTATTTTATTAAGTAATTAGGTAAATTTTTCCTTCATTTGCCCTATGCCGTGTATAAAAAAATATAAGGAAATAATGTGGCAATGTAATTTGGATTTAGATCTTGTTCTTTGATTTAAGTAATTAAAGAATTGGTTTTTAAAATTTTAATGAGATCATGCTTAAGACAATCGTATTACAGACATCCGGAAAAAGTGAAAAAAATTATTTTTTGAAATCGGTTAATAATTTCGTAATATTGGAGTTTTCGGTTTTTGCATATCAATTTCGATAAATAATTTATTCCGACGCTTTCGGAACTACACACTAAATTTTTTCATTTTTCTTGTTTCTCATTTAATATTACTTCATTTAAAAAGCTTTTTTAGAATAAATCAACATTAAAGATTTATAGTTGAAAATTTTTATTCTGAACTGTGAAAACGATGGTGAATTTATTTTTTGATCTCAGAAAAAATGTTCTTATCAGTTTTAACATTAAATTATGATTTTTTATGTAATAACAATTTGAAATTCTAGAATTTTAGAAGCTTTGACTTGGAAACATTCAGTTTCGTTTTTAATTTCAAATTTTCAAATTTGAAGCGCTTCGAAATCCAAATTTATTTCAATTCAAAAGTTAAAAATTTTTAATTAATAAACCGTGAACGCTTTTGATTAGAAAATGTACAATTTCAATTTATTTGAATTTAACATGATCAAGTTTTCAAAATTCTAATTTGAAATTATTCACTTTTGAACATTTTAAAATTGTTCGTTTTTCGGAATCCGAGACCA
>CAKNWU010230232.1:7350-18932 GCA_932072015.1 Andricus quercustozae | reverse complement strand
ACGCACGCAGAGACAGATCCACACACACACACACTCAGTACTATAAACTCATTCTGACTGATACCGTCTCATTCCGAATAATTCCGAGCAATTCCATTTTTTTTCTTACGTTTCAAACGCAATATGGCAATTGTATTCGGATCGAACGGGAATCATTCTGAATGCTGGCGGACAGACTCGAAACCATTCGGCATGTACTCGCGTCATAAGACTTATTCAGACAAAATGGGCGTTTTATTTTGATAAGTGCGAAATTATTCGAACTGAGTTTGGAGTGATGCGGAATCAGTCGAAATGAGCTCGTGTTATTTGGCGGATTCAGACGGAATGGACCTTGTATTCTTATAAGTGCGGAATGATTCGGAGTGAATTCGAAATAGCACGGAATAAATCGGAATGAACTCGTGTTATTTAACGGATTCAAACTGAATGAGAATTTCATTCCGATCGATGCGGAATCATTCGGACTGAAGGGGGAATAGCACGGAATCATTCGGAATGAATTTGCGCTTTGTCATGGAGTCAGGCGGAATTGAATTTTCATTCTGAATATATATGCGGAATCATTCGAACTGAAGGAGGAATGGCACGGAATCATTTGGAGTGAGCTCGCGTCATGCGATGGATTCATACGGAATGAAAATTTTCGCTACGGAATTATTCGGGCTGTGAGTGGAATAAACGGAATAATCCGGAATGATCTAGCGTGCTACGCCGGATTCAGACGGAATGAAAGTTTTATTCAGACTGGTGCGGAATCATTCTGATTGAAGCGCGGAATCATTCAATGCTATTCGGAATGATATTTCGGTATCGGGCGGATTTAGACGGAATAAAAATTTCTTTCAGATTTGAGCAGATTCATTCGGAATGAACCTGAGACACCAATTCGGACTGAAAAAGAATTATTCGTGATCGGACGGAATCATTCGGACTGGATTTAGCTTTTAACCCAAAGGTCGGAATCAATCGGAAACAGATTTCACATTCGTTCGTAATCGATATCGGAAGGAATCGGAGTTGTTCGGATTCATACTGACTCAACTTTAGTCCGAAACTTCCAACAGGGTATTTTGTGTGTCGCGAATTTTATTTCTGGAAGTGTATACTTTAACTTTTGGAGTTGTTTTTTGAATGCATATTGATAAACAGTTGTATACAAACGTGAGTGATATAAACAACATCAGTGAAGCTCCTGGGCACAGAGGTAAGAAGAGATTTGAAGATGTTAAGATTATGTTAACTTCTTCATTTGCGACGTAGTGGATGTTTATTAGTTATTAAACAGTTTATTCGATTAGTTTGACATTCCTACTTCGTCAATTTAAGATTTTACTACTTACCTAGATATATATGTATATGTCCATTAAATCTTGGGATACAAAGAAGTGATAGTACTTTATTTTTTTAGGGATATAAAAATGGCAGCGCACAAGTATGATTCTTACGTTTACCAATTGGTCAAGTTTATTGTTCTCGGGCCTCGAACCGCAAAGAAAATCGACATGGTCCCTTCTGACTGGGTAACTTTGAACAAAAAGACAGGCAAAATTGTCTCAAAATTTATGCCTCCACCCGACGGGCTATTCACTGAGAAATGAAGGAATCAGAAAAACATGAATGCAGCAGTTCATAAATGATTCCCTTGTGAATCCCATGATGGCCCAAGATTCCTCATTGATTGCCCATTGATTGCTCCAGAGAATCCGCTTCGGACTTCGCTTGAATGTCAGCAACGCCGTGAAACTGTCGCCGGAACGTACAGTATAAAACCATAGTTACACACATATAAATAATTTGATTAATTTAAAAATTATTAGAATATTGATTCATAAAAGTAATTTTATATGTGTTTATTATTAGATGAAATGAAGAAAAAACACGAGAAGAAATTGGCAATCGTCCAAACAAGGATGGGTTTTATAGATGTAAACATTGACATTTAATTTTAATTCAATTCAAATTTCGAAGTCGCGATTTAGGACTTAGATCAAATAAAAAATTTGGTCTGATGTTGAGTACCTTTTTGCGTTTTCTTCCAAAATGGATCTGCAGTGGAGTTTACATATTTGAGTAAACTATTAATTAAAGCTCTATCGCCTAGCATAAACCGAAATTTTTGAGGTGCGTTTTTGTAGAGTTTATAGTAATCTTCTAATTTTCATTCGAATCTAAGAGGGAATGCAACTCATTTGCAGCAAATTTATCTAGTCCGTCACTGTTTCGTCAGTAATTGTTCGAAAAGAATAAGAATTATCGAAGTTCTGACAATCAAATAAATTCTTAATGTATTTAGGAATCTCCGCGTCTTTAAAATGAGATTGCAAAGCATCCCAAAACTGTGATTTTACATTGTGTTCTTTGTCCACAGAAGTCAAATTTTTCTTGCAGTTTCTGCAAAGTGCTTACTACTCGCAATCTACGTCTGAATCATTACAAGTATTATTCAGTAAATAATAGACTGAATCCATTTCAAACCAGACAGATAGGTAAACTTCAACCGACTTCTTCTCTTAGCGAAAAAACATGTTGTTTCTTAGAGGAAATGAGGCGACGCGTATTTTTCTGATTTTAGAACCAAAAAGTTTCTGCGAAGTTATGAGTATTTTATTTTGAAGTTAAAAAATACAACAACTCTTTCTTTAAACCTATATAACATTTGAACTAATTGAGACATTAACATTTTTATTCCACATTCTGGTATGACTTTTCGCCGTCTTTTGAAATCCGTTAGAGAATTTTCAAAAAGTTTAAAATGCCTTAAATCACGTCCATTTTTTAAAAAATATGAAGAAAATATTTCCACAGAATCCACACCTTTTTATTTTAGCCATTTTTTTTATTTTTACTTTTATATGAAAAACATGCTGTAAGTTTCATGAGGGCCGAACCATTTTTGTTGCCACGAGAATCTTTTTTTCGAAAAATGGAATTTTCTAGTTTTTCCAACAAACAACGACAGATTGAAAACACTGCTAAAATAGAGTTTGCTTCCATTTTTCGAACAAAAATTCTCGGGGCTACAAAAATAATTTGGTCTGACAAAAATACAGAATCTCTTCTTCATATAAATGCAAATTACAATAAATTGGTCTATATAAAAAATCGAGTTTTTCATAAAATCAACTTTTCATGTTTTTAAAATTCAGTCGGGAAGATAAAGACAAATTAAATAGAAAACAAACCCACTTTGAATTTTTGAATTTTTTTACTAGCCATGCAAAATATTATAACTATTTTGATCAATTCTTTGAACAAAAAATTCTCGTAGCTACAAAAATAACTTAGACAGCATAAATTCACAGTTTGTCTACATTATAAAGGTGAAAATTAAAAGAAAATGACAGAAGATAAAAGTGTGGGGTTTTGTGAAAATATTTTCTTTACATTTTCAAAAAATGGACGTGCTTTAAGCAATTTTGCATCTTTTGAATATTTCCCAACGGATTTTAAAAATGAACGAAAGAGCAAACCAGTATCTGGAATGAAAATTGAAATATTTCAATTAAGTCAAAAGTGGTATAATAATGATCTAGTCATTTATAACAATCAATAATAATAAGATGTTTATACAAAACGAAACTAACAGAATATGTAGTAGATACACATTATTTTAAATTTATTAAAGAAATAAAAAAATTTTAACTGGGAGATTTTTTGAGAAAATGAAGTTTTCAAATTTCCATAAAATCATCCGTTATTTTGTCTTTTTATATTCAAATACAATTTTAATTAGATCTATTATCATACATTAATAATTCTCACTTAAAGTAAAAAGAAAATGGAATAGGTACACCCGTTGAATATAGAGCATTTAAACGTAAAATTTCGTAATTTTTGGATATTGTAAGGTTAACTTCAATAGATTGCAGGTAAAGACAATTGTTTAGAACTCCTTATTATACTTAAAAAATAACAAATTTTTAAATAATGTATTCCGACATCCTAAGCTAGATCTCTCTGTATGGTTTTAAGCGGAATCATTCATTATTAGTTTAGAGAGGTTATTACATACTTTTTATATTAGGTATTTTTATGTAAATCTTTTTAATTTTATAAGATTGTGCTCGTATTTACCTGCTATCCAATATTATTCCAGAACCAGGAAAAATTAAAACAACTTTCAAATCTCTTTTACAGCAAATGTACCGTCTTGCGCATGACTGAATAAAATAAGCGATAACTGTCTTAACCCGAATCGAGTGAATACAGCTTCAAGTACGAACTAGAATATCTGAAATTTCCGTTGACTCCCGAGATTCCCCAGTGACTGCTCTGGGAGTGCAGGATTTCCACGAAGGATTTCCTTGCGATTTCCGGAGTCGCATTCACATGATTTATCAGTAAATAGCCCCTCGCGTCCACCGTATACAGAGGAGAGATGTAGTGTTTTCTCAAATCTGGTAAAAACTTTAGGCGATTCTTCAGATGGCTGGCCAGAATATAATGTAATTATAAACTAAAAAGCAGGCGAGAGTCAAATCAATTCTAAGTATTAGAAAAACAGTTGACACATTTTGCATAAATGAGTAATCAGTTTTTAAAATGTAGAGAGTATTAAGAGGTAACACATGATTTAACAAATCTCTCTAAATTTGAGTTATTTTTTGGAGTCTGATTGATGAACTAATCAAATGGCCACCAGTCGAAAATTACTGATTGGATTTGACATTTCAAGTAACTAATTTATATTAGTTATTATTTTTCCATAATTGACTGTTCAGTTTATTCAGTCAGTTCCCAAACATACTGTGTGCGCAAGTGAAATAGGGGTATCCGGACAAATGGCGCATGCTCGCAACTTAGTGCGTCTAGTTCGCAATATTCACAGTGCTGAGTGCGTTTGTGTGTATTTTCGGAGTGTAAGAAGTGAAAAAATGAAAACTTTTTTTTCCATATAATTTCATTGCGTAAGTTCACTCCTGGTGTTTACTGTTAATACGGCCCTGATGTTCACGTCCGGAGAGCCTGGCTGTAAGCCGAAGTTCAGAACCAAACCCGGGCTCAAATTCAAGTTCGACGATATTTGTATTCTGACGTCTTTTTAAAAAAATAAAAATTTTGTCTATAAAATTCTATAGTTTTCGATCGGCTTTATCATTTTGGCGACCGCGAGATTTTTTGTCCGAAAAATTAAATTTTCACATTTTTATTAGAAGCAACAGATTTGACGAAATTCTAAGAAAAAAATGGGCAAATTTTCAAAAGTGATAATCGATAAAAATTGTTTTTTTTGCTCGTTGCTTTTTTCCAAATGCATGCAATTAAAAATTGTACACAGGCATAACAAGCCATAACAAAACATAAGCCCTCTCCTCCTCCTTTTAATTTAATTAATTTCACAGATTTAGATTCTCCTTCATGAAATGCGTAAGTTTTATTCGAAATTATAATATTTTATCCAATTTTAAATTTTAAATCAAATATAGAGTAAAAAATAGAATGTTTCAATGAAAATAATTGTTTACTACTTTTTATGTTGCGAACTGATTAATTAATTATTAACTGATTATATTAAAACTAAAATTTTCTGGAATTAGTTTGAAAGGTTATTCTTAAATTAAACTTTCAGAAATGAAATTTCGAATTTAAAAAAAAATATAAAGTAAAAATTATTTTAATGTTTCAATGAAAATGATAGTTTAATGCTTCTTATATTTTGTGAACAGATTAATTAATTATTAGCTGATTGATATTTTTCACAATATTAAACTACATACATATTAAAGTTTAATATTCTTTAATTGAGTAACATAAATTGATTATATACTTTAAGATTATGTAATTGAATATGGGACATAATTTGTATCATAAAAGTTTATTCATATTTAAAATACCATTCCGGCTGTGGGCAGCTTAGATTTTGTTCAATAATAGTAAGAGAGATAGACGGCAAAAATTGGAAAAAAGTGCTCTTCATCCTTCTCGCTCTTTCGAGACGAAACCCAAATTTGCCCGCAGCCGGAAAGGTATATAAGCATCTTCACGTGGAGTCTACACTGCCGGCGCTGGTAGCTAACAACATTGCCGATGCTGGCAAGGACGCTGTTTGCCGGCTGTTTTTAACGAACAGCAAAATACGAAATTAAAGAGAATTAGGTATATGGTCATGCAAACACCTGAAGATATAATTTTCAGGGTCAAAACTAATATATATCATGTTTTTAAAAAGAAAAATAATCTGTTAGCATTTTTTTTTTAATAAAAATACGGTGAGCGTAGACAAAGTATTTTCGATGTGAATACCCAGGTAACAAAACTCCATTCATTTGCTTTGAATGGGTTTCGAAGTCGTTTGAATAGCGTATCTGTCACGGGAATTCCAGATTGCTGCGGGTTGTGGTCTAGGAGGCGGGGGGGGGGGGCGGGGTGTCGTGGCCGATAGGGGTAACGGGCTCCACCCAAGTGCTTTTTATGTATTTTAACCCGCTAAACACGAATTTCGAGGGTGGCTTGACTAAAAATCATCGGTTAATTAGTTATTAACAAAATAAATGTTTAAACCGCTATAAATAGTTTATTATTAGACTTACCAACATTCTATAAACGGCAATACATTCCTTATCTCTTGCAGAACACGTAGGTTCTTTCAGATTTGAAAAATGTTTGATGGAAGTCGAGCAGCGTAAGCGGCGCGAGCGAAGCGCGAGCCCGAACCCGCGTGCCAAGCGGACAATATAGCTGTCAAATTAAAATCAGGATATCTCGACTTCCATCAAACATTTTTCAAATCTGAAAGAACCGAAATTCGTGTTCAGCGGGTTAAAATACATAAAAAGCACTTGGGGGGGGCCCCCCCCCCCCCGGTCCCCCCCCCCCCCCCCCCCCGGCTCCTAGACTATTGGTTTCTAACAGAATTTTACTCGTTATTATTTTTTTGTCAGACTTATAAGCCGCAAAAGCCTTTGCATCCTCTATAACTAAAATAGGGTTGGAATCTAGTAGCCTTGCGTATGATTTCTCTAAATCGCTCAATAATTTATAAATTTTAAAAATCATGTGAAATATGGCAGCCTTACCTCAGAAAAGTCGGTCTCATTCAAAAATACGTAAACCGATTCAACATGACCTTGCTTGAAATGGACATTGTAGTACATTGCAGATTCGAAGTAAGTTGAGAAACTGACCAATTCACATAGTCGCAAACCAATTCAGTTTAAAAAATCTCAATCTGCAAATGACAGATACGCAATTCACGGAGTTGCCTTTTCAATGGGTTCTTGTTACCTGGGTAGTAACTTCGTTATACATAACCGATTATTCAGTTAAATTAAAAAAAATTGCTCATCATTAGAATGAAAAATTATCCATTTTATTTTTATCAAATTTGTATTTTATTTGATTGAATAGATTTTGAAAAATAAAAAATTATGAACAAACGCTTATAGTAAGAAATTATTTTTTACAAACATATTTTAAAAAATGAAGCTATTGTTTGACCCTCGATGTCAGCCATCTTGCTAGTGTAAAGTGGTTCTAAGCAAATTTGTAGATATAATTTAGGCGAAAATTTTGTTAAATAAAAAGTTATTGTAGCTTATGTCGTTTCTCCAAAAATTAAATTAATCATTTTTGATGCATTGTTATAACAAGAGTTTATAACAAATGTTTAGATCTATTTTGGTTGAACAACTTTTGTCTTTTCATTTTTTTTGTCTCTTGTGTCGTTTTTCCAAAAATTTAATTTTTTTTATTCTTATTTTTTACGATTGAAATAAAACTACTAGCCCTTTCTAAAAATGATAAATATCAAATTTGTACATCCTCTTTTTTTTATCTTGCATATTTTGAGCGCAAAATGGATTTTTTAATTTTTAATTATTTTTTGTGCGATCAAAATTTGAATTTTGCGATTATTCAAAAAAATTCGAAAAGTTGTTATGATAATCTTGTAGGGCTCTCAAAAATAAACGTTTTTCTTCTCTGGACTTATTTCATATTGGGCGTTGTTCGGCTTCAAATGTTAATTTTCGTTTGTTTTTTTGGATTCTAAAAATGCTGCAACTCTGCTAATTTTTTCTTCATTGAAGAATTTAATTGGGATAAATTCTTTGTCTTTTTGAGTACTACTCATAACCTTCAAAAAGTGTGCCAAAGCACAATCCAATGTGATCAATCTTTCGAAAGTTGTCGTGCCTACACGATACTACAGACTACAGACAGACAGACTACAAACTACAGGCTACAGACAGACTGTTAGGATGAGAATGTAAAAAATATATAATTATAAAATTATTTGAATCTTTTAATGGAAATAATCGTTAAATGCTCTTTATGTTATGAACTGATGAATTAATATGTACAATATTTTAATTTTTTTTAATGATAGGTTATTCGTAAATCGAATGTATAAAAATGCTGCTTTAAATGAAAAAAATATATAATGTTAAAATTATTTGAATGTTTTAATGCAAATAATTGTTTGATGCTTTTTATGTTGTGAACTGATTAATTAATATTTACATATATTTGATTTTTTTAAATTATTTCTAAAGGTTATTGATCAATTATATGTATAAAAATGCCATTTCATATGAAAAAAAATTATTTCGAAATTATTTGAGTGTTTCAATGAAAATAATTATTTAATGCTTTTTATGTTGTGAACTTTCATACATGAAAGTTCAAATTAAACAAAAAATATAAAGTAAAAATTATTTGAGTGTTGTAATGAAAATTATATGATAATTATAATGATAATTATATATTATACTAGTAAAAACTTTTTCCTTGAATAAAATCGAATACCAATTTTAACCTCAGTAAAACTTGTTATATGTTAACGAATAACAATTAAAATAAGCAATAAATTGCACTTACAATAAAATTGGAAAAATTATGATAGGACTGCGCGAATTATCGCCCAGTCTGTTATAAGTGTAAATTCCAATTGTTATATCTTATCGAATAACAATTAAATAAGTAAAAACTTCCACTTACACTAAAATTGCAAAAATTATTATAGGACTGCGCGAATTATCGCCTATCCTGTTATAAGTGTAAATTCCAATTGTTATATCTTAACGAATAACAACTGAAATAAGCAATAAATTCCACTTACACTAAAATGGCAAAAAAATTATAATAGGACTGCGCGCGTTATCGCCCAGCCTGTGGAAATTATAAATTCCAATTTTTATATCTTAACGCATAACAATTGAAATAAGCAAATCATTTTCATTTACATAAAATTGCAAGAGATTATATCAAAAAGCACGCTCGAGCGGCATCAGCCTGTTATAATTGAAAAAAGAATCAAATGCAATGTTTAAAAGGATTTGTGTGAACAGGGAAACGCGTAAATAGTAGAAAAAATAAATAAAATAATTATAATCATAGAATAAATAATAGATACCATCACCCGAACGTATATAAAAAATCAATTAAATCTTCAAATCACAGAAATTTTAAAACAGATCGAGGAAGTTATCGAAATCATTGAGACAATGGCAAGATTACGATATCCGTGACGACAAAGTTTTGAAGCTGATTCCTGTAGAATTTTTGGCGAGAAACACGAATCTGACATTTTTAAATCGAGATCTCGAATAGTTTTTGAGACATGGATTTTTTATGGTAAAACTATTGACTTTTGTTTTTGATTAAAAAAATTTCTGAATATCGATTTCGATGGGATTTTTTGCGAGAAACACGGATCTGAAAATTCTAAATCGATATCTCGAATAGTTTTCGAAATATATCGATTTAAAAAAAAATCAAATGTGTATAATTTCTTAAACTTCATTCCGATATGGTATTTTTTAAAGAGAAAATCGACTCAAACACTCTTAAATCCATATCTCGCAATTAGGTCACGAGATATTCTTCTATTTATATTGAATAAAGAACTAACTTGTTAAAAATATTAATTATATTTTCAGTATTTCTGTGACCAGTCACAGTGGTGCCGTCCCGCCCCCACGAGGCGTTAGAAAAGGGGTAGGGGTGTGACCTTTCATTATTTCTGTGACCAGTCACAGGGGTGCCTTCCCGCCCCCACGAAGCGTTGGAGGGCCGTGTGTAACCTAAGTTATTTCTGTGGCCAGTCATGGGGGTGCCTTCCCGCCCCCACGAAGGGAAAAGGGGCAGGGATGTGACCTTACATTATTTCTGTGACCAGTCACAGGGGTGCCTTCCCGTCCCCCACTAGAAATTGTAAAGTGATAGGGGTGAGACCTGTATTATTCGATCATTCAATTTAACAGAAAAAAATCGATATGTCGAAAGCTATTACAGATATCGATTTAAAAATTTCACATCCGTATTTCTCGAAAAAATACCATCGGAATTGATATTCAGAAATAATATTAATCGAAAATAAAAGTCAATCATTTTAACATAAAAAATCGATGCATCGAAAACTATTCGAGATATCGATTTAAAAATGTTAGATCCGTGTTTCACGCAAAAAAATCCCATCGAAATCGATATTCAGAAATGATTGTAATCAAAAACAAAAGTCAATAATTTTATCATCAAAAAATCGATATCTCGAAAACTATTCGAGATATCGATTTAAAAATTTCAGATTCGTGTTTCTCGCCAAAAATCCTATACAATAATAAAATTCTTACGAAACCCGGTGAAAATCAAACAACCTCTAGAATCAAACAAACTCAAAAACCGCTGAAAATCAAACAACCTCTGAAACTGAAAATCCCTGGGGAGAATTTTCTGAGATTTTTACAGTAATGTTAAATAAAGCTGAAGTTTTTGTTAAAAACTCGAGACGAAATCAGTAATCGTAAAATAAAAAATGCAGATAGTAAAAAACGTATTCTCATGTTTTTATAACATACTCCACCTCCTCAGAAACATAATTCAGAAAAATCAACTGAATCTTCCTCGGAAAATATCGAAAAAACCCTCACAAATATAAAACTCGAAAGATATAAATACCAGTGAACTTGATAAAACTTAAAACCTTAATCAAACACCAGTAAATCAATCTCGACAAAGATTAAATTTTTCAATTAGAGGTTCACATTCAATAGACCCTTTGAAAAATTGTCAATTACCTAATGATAGCGGAATAGTTAGTTCTAGCAATTTAAATCGAGATAAATCAGTAGCTCAAATTGATAACACCTTCGCAGCAGTAAACTACATGCATTTATTCCCACTGAAAACTCACTAGCCAAAATTGACCAGCAACCCATCTTGTGTACCGAAGAAATTTTTTTCCCCCTAATAGTAATAATTCCCCTACTTGTGATACTAGTATAAAACTCCATTCAGCTCCTGCAAATAATACAAACCCTTTTTTCGATCTTGCGGAAAATCCAGTTACTCCTGCTCGTAATATATTTCAACTAAACATGTTACCCAATAATCAACAAGTCTCCCCTCGAGACGCTTTAGAAGTTGTGCCCCTTTTCGATGGACGAAGCATCCCTCTTCCACAATTTATTGAGGGATGCAACGAAGCCAAACAAATGTTCCCAGCAATAGCTGGTTCAATGTTTTTTGCGCGTTTTAAGGCCAGAATTAGAAATTCGCGTAAAAGAAGGTGACGTATTTCAAGATGTTACAAATAACGCAATAGAAATAGAACGTAAACTTAACGCTGTTTCAGATTTACG
>CAKNWU010230199.1:0-11298 GCA_932072015.1 Andricus quercustozae | reverse complement strand
GATAGCATAAATGGTGACAAAAGTTTTAAAGAAATATGTAAACCAAATTTTTTTCGTGGAAACAGTCTCTTATCAAATGTAAATATCTTAGAAGGACAAGCTTCACGCCTTTAATCTAAGAGATAACGACTATAGCATCGATTACTTAACATTCGAGAATTCACAAAAATCACTTCTAACACATTTAGATAAACGATTTCAAAGTGTCTTCATGTAGAACAGCCAAAATCCCCATGAGTTCAAGTCAAAAAAGACAAACAATTGCTAAAACTTATTTGTCATTAAATTTTCTGTAAGAATGTGTACTTCTAAAATTCAAATTCTAAAATAGTTGGAAAAGATTCCGGGATTAAAATACGTTCAGCGAGCAGAATGAATAGGCGGTTATAGTAGCCAGATCCTTAATTGCAACCACATTTACAGCTGATGATATACCAACATACAATCGCGTACTTAAATAAAAATGTAAACCTCTATTTCTTTTTGCAGGATTAAGTTCACAGTCCAAGTGTTTTCCTAGTCGTGACCATCATCCTGGTACTCCCCGTTGTGGGTATTTTTCTTCTTCTCCTGACAGACATTCTCCAGACACGACTCTTTCTCTTGCCATACCTCATTCTTTTGCCCGATATCCACCACATGCCGAGACACATCTTCATGCCAGGTCTCCAGGATCTCCAACACCTGCAAAGTCACCTGTTCGCGAACGGTCCAGGTCACCTCCTCTCAGGCAAACTTTTGGTCTCGTACTTGGATATGGATTTGATGAACTTGGACTCATTCGAATTAGTCCCCACAACAATCCGAACCGGGTATTCGAAGTTCGAAGTTACACTTTTCCTCCCGGTAAACAAATTCGATTGAGAACCATAAAAAAAGTCGCTTTGCCCATGCCAACCAAAGAACAACTTGTATTATCAACGTCCAATGGTGACGTCTATGCAATAATAGAAAAATCACCAAGCAGAAATGTGATTCTTCGTGCAATATATAAACCTGTTGCTTCGGGGTTAAAACGGGCAAAAATAAACATGGATAGCGGCGTGGTTGAAGAATTGACCGCAGAAGAAATCGCCGAATGCCCATTAGGCAAAAAAAACCCTATCACAAAGATTTTTAGAGTATTTCGTGTGTAAAGCACAATTCTTCTGCGTCCACAAAAAAATTAAGTCTTTATGCTCAACCTACGTTTAGGTACAGGCCTTTTAAAATTGAAGTTTAAAACAGTAACAACTGTAATTTGGTAATTGTCAATTCCCTTTTTAAGGTGGCCGCTACCTTAAAAAATTGGCAAATGGCAAGACTTTTTTGAGACCGGGAGTTTGTGATGATAAAAATACAATTAGTTTTTTTGAACAAAGACCGAATTGCAATTGATTATCTCATCTATAATAAGTTTGATTTTTACTCAATTTTGTGATTTTTAATTCATTTTTAGTGTACCTGTGATTGCTAAGCAAGGAACATTTATTCGTTTTTTTCATTCTTCCAGCCATATATTACTTGCTTTGAATTCAGCTCATTCCCCTATTTATTTGCTTTTTGTCGGATCATTATTCCAGTAACTGGAGTTCATTCTCCACAGATTTTAATAACCACAAATATAATACGTTGTCCAAATCTTTCGCGTACGGAGTGGCTTTCTTATTACTTTTCAAATTTGTTTTTGCAGCAGCATACCAAAACATACCAAAACCTGCCAATATAGTTTAAAAATTTGTTTAACAGCCATATTTTCCATGTTGTATGTTTAGGGATTCTTAATATTTTTGATTTTGAACCGGAAATCAACATTATAAAATACAATATGGAGAATTCAATATAGCATGTGATAAAACTTTCGACTTTAAGATTTTTACCAAAGCTGGGTAAAATAGTTAGCAGGATTTCTACCTTACCGCACTCAGTCGACATACGGTTCTGAACTCTCCTAGCCCTACTACTAATACGATATGAATAAATATACTTTTAACAATAACAATTGTTGTTAAATGTGAATATTTTCTGTATTAATATGATTCATCCTTAAGAAATTAATATAAGTAAGTAAGAGTAATTATAAGATATCAAACTGACGTATACTAAGAAACTGTCAGACTGGCATAATAGAAAAAAACACGAGACAAAAAGAAAGGGTTCTAAGCGAGACGAAACATAAGGGGGTTATTATAGTGAATTTGTTGATTCAAAATCATTAATTACATTAAATGACATTACATAAAAAATTTGCGCCGTCACAAATGCAGGCGTAAGTCCTGGTTCTTTTATCTCGTTGTCTTATTGGTGGGTTCACTGGATTGTGAAACACTAAGGTGGAACCGAGAAATTTTGAATGTAATAACAAAGTTAGTAGTAAATCAGGGAGCATTGAATTGATGTAAAGCAATTTATGTATGTATTTTGGAATCAAAGTTAGGCTACATCCAGATAAACAAATTAAGAATGATCTAAAAGACTATTACTCAATTTCGGCTAGACGAGTACCTACTCTGAAGCAATCACGAGTTTTTTTTCGTTCTCGTGCTCTCGTTCGCTGCGTCGCAATATTAAAAACTCCCTTTTTTCTCAACCTACTCTTTTTTCTTTTCCACTCACCCATGTAACAAGATTTACGCTAATTTTTTTACGTAGCTTTGAGCAACACAAAAAAAAACAATGTGCGAATCTACCGCTAATTTCAGGGTAACGTTTCCATTACCTACTGTAAATTGTTTTTACATTTCTGCGGCAAAAACAACAGACGCTAATATCGTACCCCAACTCCGATCGAGATGGGAACCCATCTTGAAATTAGCTTAAACAAAGGCCTTGTACTTTCCAGGGGTATTTTTTAGTTTTTCGATCATTAATTGCTGTTTTGGTCACAGAATTCTAATAGAAATAATTAAAGCACCAGAAACTCGCTTGATGACAAGAATTTACAAATTTTGTACACCTTTTCTAGGTATGAGGGAAAAATCAAATTCTTGACCAGATACCTGAAATGTGGCGTAGAAACAAAAACACTTAAGAAAGGCAGTCACTGGTTCTACTTGTCCGTCACACGTTGATCATTTCGTATTGTAGCATTATTCTACTTTTCAAATTATTTTATCTTTACCAAGTATTCATTTGTAACCTATTCCAATTGGTTTGATTCTAAATTTAACTGAATCGCTAAATCTTAGTTATAGAAACATGTCTACAATCGTTGATTTTCCGACGGATTTAATTTTCTCCGTTCAGGAAATTGGTCCCGAATATATACATCGGCACCAATTTTGGAAGAGTATTAAACCTGAAATGAAAGATTTTGTTAGCAACAACGATTCAGATTCCAATTCTAAGTAAATTTGCGTTATGAAAAAGGATGTGGGATCACAGAAGCGAAGTCAGAATTGCGCATTTAGTCGATTTATCCTCCCCACTTTCTTCTACCAGATTATAATTTAATGTTGATTTATTTCAATTAACCCTTGATTTGATCATTTTCGCTTTTAGCATGATTTCTGTCCTTGTTGACATGTACGTATAATAATTTCACAGTCCGAATTCGCGTTCTCTAAGTAATTCTCTTTTAAATAATCCTCTTTCTGAGGAAAAACTGTCACTCCAATTATGCGATGGATTTATAAATATAACTCATTTCGTGCAAATTAGGGTGCAATATCTACCACGAAATTGTGTTCTATTTGCCTAACACAAATGATTTTATATTAAGTTCGCTTTCAGCCATTTTGGCTATATGAAAAGTACACACATCCGTGTTTATATCTCTTTGAATTACTTTCTGCCTCTGAATTCTCTTTATTTCTCGAATGTAAAAAGTCTAAGGTCTATTTTGGGAATTTTACTAATTCCTAAGATCTATTCGACTTGTCTTATCGAGAGCATTGACATTGAAAGAGTGATTTAGGTGTGTTTAATTTCTCCTCATTATCAATGGATGAGCTCCCGAATGAGAACGGGTTGAAAGTCCATTAAATGATTTTTAGGCGTCGTCAAACACATCAAAATTTAATTTCCAATTAAATTCGTACCACCACGTTAATGTCACTTTGGCTGTAATCGAATTTTAGCTGTTATACGAGCATTCTTGACTTCCTGTATGGAAACGGGTTAAAAAGAAATGAAAAGAATTAGCCTCCTAGTATTACTCAAATTGATTAAGTCATGACAGGTAACGTATGAACGAGAGCACTAAAAGTTCATACAAATTCAATATTTTTCGTAGATTCAGTCTTTTTGTTTTATAAGACTATAACAATTTATCCCGCACCTTTTCTCCCAATCCTTGTCTACTTCGCGAACGAAATTCCACGAAGATCGAAGGCTTCTGCGAATCCCAGAGTCGTACGCCAAACGCGGTGTTCCCTAGAACCGTTCATCGCAGACTGTCGGTCCCATTGTTATTTGGTAATGATAGCGGTCCTCTAGCAGCGGACCTGACATATCACTCAGCGGCGCATATATTTTATTTCTCACCCGCTCTTAAATAAATTTTATAATTATGATTAATGAAGTTATACTTAACCGTTACAGTATCAATTAAGCAAAGAGATTCTAAGTATTTTTCGTGAGTTTTGACGTGCTTCTAGAATTCAACCCTAGACTATTCACTCTCGACGATTTACTAATTTTTTTTGACATGATGTAATATGATCTAATGAGAGTATAAGATTTATTCTGTTATCAGTGCTCGGCGGATTTCTACAACAAGTAAAATATTTTTTTGAATTGAAAAAACTTTAATGTTTTTTTAAGTGTCTATTATTACATGTCAGTTTGATTTGGTTCATGTGCATTCTTGTAAGCAACGGTGGCATTCCTGTATGTCTCTCTGTATCCACTCTGGATTAAGTCAATTCTCCGCCTAAGGGGTGTTACATATCTGGGTTCTCTGGGTAGTTCTTCGTCTGGCAAGTTTTCTATACAGTCTAATTCACGGTTTGCATGTTCGCATGCTGCAAGGTGGGCTTGTAGGTCAAGTTGTCTGTTCGATGCTTGTCTGTGTAAATGAGCAGCTTCTTGGCGCGCGAAAACAAGTTCTATATGGCGGCCTCCACCCAATTTCTGAAATTCATCTTGATGCATTGTATACCACTGGTCCTTGATCATATCAAATACGACAAACACGTCAGATGTGTGAAAACAAGTGCTTAGCGGGGCAATATATCTCCCGTTTAACCATCCAATGATGACGGAATACCTTACTGAGAAGGAGCGTGGCTCTGGATAGACCATTTTCCGATCACCTAGTTTTCGGAAATTGTGGAAGTTTACAGTACGTTTATTTGGAATTAATTGCATACGAGGCAAGACACCGTTGTATCCAGGAAATAATTCCTCTAAAGTCCTCAGGGGTGGGATTCTCAATTCTATAAAAAGAGAAACAAAGGTAAATATTAATAAAAGAAATACATTTTTTTTGGGCTCACGCAAATTTGTAAATTAAAATATATAATAATCTTTAACTTCATTCACTCACTGTACCTATTTGAAACTTTTCCTATCTGTAAGAGATTTCAAAACAAATTTTTTTATCTGTTTTCACAAAAGAAGCTGCTAGATTTTCAGGCAATTTCTTCATTTGACATGATTAAAAAAAAAGTATGAACAATTCGAATCATTTTAAACGATATTTATTAGGTTTATAAGTTTTAAAACGATTTGACAATAACTAAAGCTTTACAGATCGAGAGTAAACATTTCGAACTTTTTCAAGAATTTTGAAAGGTTTCGAGAAAATACACAACTTTTCCTAAGATTCCTGATGACATTTTTAATAATTTTTTTATTCTGAAAAATTATTTTTTAAAGATTTTAAAAATTGCAAGATTTATAAAAATGTTGAACAAATTCAACAACAAACCTTTTTTGTAAACCGTTTTTGTCAATCACACGCTGAACACAAAACGTATTCTATCTTGCCCATTTAATCTTCTTGTGCAGTTCATGTAAGCGTCTCCAAAGCTCTCGCTGCGCGATAAACTGGACTATTAGTGGCCCACATTTCAGACTCCATTGAGATATCCTTACGAAGGGAGGAATCCATTTCCATATTTGGGCTTAGGAGAAACCTGGATGTTAATATATCTCCTTGTCCTGAAATCACTGTCATCTCTCAGGGACTATCAAGACCAGCCAAGACAAGCCGGTAACAAGAAAAGAGAGGCGAAACTAAGACCAACCTACTACTCGACAAGAAAATGCACGGAAATTTTCAAAGGAATGTGGAAAAACAGTCCTATTCCAAGGAGCAAACTTTTGCCTTTCTCAGATCATCAGGGCCTAATCCAGGTACAGAAGGTTTTATTTTCCCATTCCAGGACGGTGTCATTTCCACCTTAGTATACAGTGTGTAACAGAATTGTTACCATAACACGGGACTCTCTACGGCCCTGAACGAAAGGGTTGCCGGGCCGCACACGAGACGGAACGGAATCCCGCGAGGGGACCCGAAGTCCCGAGCAGCGGCATAGCAGCTACTCAGTCTGGGTTAGCTCGCCCGCGGGAATAATGTCTTTGCTTTCATGTGCCGGGTCATTAGTGTCGGCCCGGGGGACAATCTGCTCTCGTTCCCATCTGCTTTGGGTCATCACCGCCTACCTGTCCAGTAGCATTGCTCCCTCACCATCGTCGCCTACTGCCCGGTAGCCTCGCCGCCTCATCGTCGTCGCACTTGTCGCCACATATCCTAACCCAACACTACTCCGACTGCTGGAGGAACCTCAGTTGAATCCAGCAATGTAAGTGACCGATTAAACCATGCCATACTTTTAACAACCCTTGTTTTCTTGTGTCTAGACCTTTATCTCGGTTTTCCAACTCTGAATTTCCCTCCTCGGTCCTACCCCGTAACAAGTGACCACATTTTATGTCAAGAAGTTCCCAGCGATAGGTGCAGAGCGTGTCATGCACACGCAGAGGACCTAGAACACATACTATCTGGGTGTCCTGCCCAAGCGGGATCAACGTATATCCTGATCGAATTCTCGGCTGTGGCCGTCTAAAACATCACTGCCAAGGAGAAGAAAAAGGAGGAGAGGTATCAAGACCTTAAAAGGGAGTTGCAACGGCTGTACTACTGTTCTACTGGGAGCCGATGTCATTTTTATATGGCAGTTGCTCCCAGTGGGACCCTGTGGTGGTTGTTCAACTTTTGTTTTAAATTATATATGTTAGAAGTTTTGTAGTTGATGTGCGTTCATAGACTTCCACCCGTGTTCTGATTTCTGTTCTCGTCAGCTGCCATTTCTGTGGTTCCAGGAAATATTTATTTAAGTTTACAGTACGCTTCTTTGAAACAAGAAACCAAATCTTTCAATTAAAAAAACTTTTATTTTATTTGATCGACATTACTTTCAATTAAGAAAATATTTCTTATAATATGTTATATTGGATCATATCAGCTGACTTTCCTTATTCAAGTGATGATGTAAGAGATAAGCTACAGATGGTGTGTATCATATAATCATAGATAATATGATAAACCAAAGTTTTGTATTAATATGAATTTAATAATTTAATTTAAAAATTGCGTGACGCAAAAAAAAATAAGCGTGTTTGTTCTCTTGTGTATTAAAAATTATAGATCTAATGTTATATTATTATATATTTACCAATAGAATCAAGGAAAACGGCAAAAGAGAGGAATAGAATACCGACGGCGATTTCCGCATATATACTAGTGGGATTTTCGTATTCCACGTAGCCAATTTTGATTTGCTGAATCCCCCTTTTTCACCACCTGCCCCACTATCACTAAAAAAATTTCCACGTCGTATATGGGGGGCCGTTAATCACTATCTCACTCGACACCCTAAGCTTAAGCCTGGAGACAAACATTCATTTAACAATCAGGTTTCATTATCTATTTCGTTGTATACCTATATGTTGTAGAACAAATAGCGGCATCTGAAAAATTCTATAATCATACGGATATAGTGTAACCAAAGGTTCTAGAAAAACAGATTTTTATTGGTACAACTTTATCTCTTCTAAAGCTTCAATTATTGTGCAGATTAATATAAAATATTCATGCGGTATCGCTTTACGATTTTTCTAATAATAAAACGAATTGAAATTTTCCATGAACTATTTTAATTTTTCATACACTAGGTTTTAATTATGGGACAAATATTTAAAAATATATTGTTATTATTGATAAATATCAAAAGTGTCATCGAATCTAATTCAAGTGACATAGTATGAAAACGTTTCATTTATGTCCAGTTACAATTCATGTAGTGGGTAGAACATGAAATTAATTGACTTCTGTCATGTTCCAAAGGCGTCAAAAAGAATAAACAGAGATGGAGTTTACAATTTAAAAAAATGATAATTTTGTGTTCGTTCTGAAAAACTTCTAAAAGAATTATACACAGAAAAACGCGGGTGTTAAATTTGTTACAGGCCAAATGTCGATTGTCTCAAAATGATATTTTTTTATTTTAATTCTCATATTTTCTATAAACTCGCAAACCCGAATTTTTCACTAATGGGGTTTTTATTCATTCATATTCTAAAGCTATTTTTAAACAAAAATGTTGAGTTTCAACTCGATACACCTAATATTGATAATTCTAAATAAAATTCACAAATGCGAATTTTTTCTCATAAGAAATACGTGCTAAACTTCATGGGGCTTGCGAAACCTCTAAATATCTATTCATAAATAAAAAAAAAAAACATTTATTTTTTTGTGAATTTAAACAAATTTGCGCGCGATTATTATGCAAATTCGAATCCAACAATTTTGAACCACCCTATTGGTCAGTGAGCTGCCGAGTTACATTGAAATCTATTGAAAATTTTGCTGCCAATGCACCAACGTTTCAAAATACACGATTATTCCATATAATGATTCTTAGCAGTTTTTTTTTGTACCTGGCGACTATTTGTTCAATAAGAAATGTTACAAAACGATGAAATCAAATTATTTACACACTTAAACCAGTTTGCTTTGCTTTATACACGCCTCGTTTCTCGGTTCGCAGAAAATATTTGTTTAAGTTTTAACGAATTTTAATTAATAGGACCTCATTTGATGCCTTAATGTATTTTTAACCTTTCTAGTCTTTACATCTTTATTGAACATTATTTAGAAAAAATTTTTATTTGAAAAACTAGCAATAAAAAATAAGAACACTTTTTTCTAAATACAATAATTTCCATAAAAACATTACAAATAATGAAGAATCGTTTCGTGAATAAAATGAGGGATATCCAAGTTTCATAATTCACTTTGTCCATTTTAATTCTCACTCTTTTACAATCAATATCTCTAGAGGGACGATTTATATGGCAAAGAGCTTTAATCTTGAGGGTTTTCTCATTAACCCAAAACCACAAATCATAACACAATAATTATTTTATAAAGCGGCACTATGGCACACAAAGAATAATCCTATAATATTCTAATGCTCAAGCTTGCCTGGATATTATATTTAATTATGGTGACCTAGAGTATCGGTACAACCTCAACTTTGCTTACTAATTGAAATATAATGGCCTCACATAAATTTAAATATCTCTGTTTTTAAATAAACCCTTTACCATGTAAAATCAAAAGCAAATCTGTCAGTGGGAGTCTAGCTACTTTGCCGAAAGATTGCTCGAAGATGCGCAAGAAAATTCTCCAGCTGGAATCTGATGAGTGAAGACCACTTTTAAAATAGAACCTCTTTTGAAACAGTCTTTGGCGATATGATCACCTCAACTTTTTTTAGAAGATTCGACACTTTTTGGAAGAGACTTCAAAATAGTTGGTTTTTATACCAAGTATTTTGTAGCTCTCCGTTTTTGGGGAGCTTTAGTGACGAGAAGAGAGAATAGAGTCTCAAATCTTCTCACGAGGTTCACTCTCTGATCCGCGCTTTCAGACGCAAGATTCAGAGTGCCGTTTTTCGGCTGATGAACGCTTCAAGACGACTAGCTTAACAGACTATTTCAGTTATAACCGTCGCAACTCCCTTGCAAGGTCGTTTCCCTCTCTTTCTCTTCATTCTCCTTGGCTGTGATTTTCTTGTCGGTTGTTGCTGAAAATTCGATAACGAACATGATTCGTTTCTCGAAGTCAAGGAGAACTATGTCAGACCTCGACTGCACGACTAAAACAATTGTCGAGGATATGAAGTTTCAGTATATGCGACACTTCTTATTTTTGACACTTGACTCTATTTCCCAAGGAGCGGTTCACGTAGGGGTATTAGAACTAATGCAGTAAGAGTAACAGAACTGGTAATAAAGAACTCTTCCTTTGGAATGTCTGCTCAAAATGTAGCGGCGGTATGCTAAAGTGGAAATGGCACCATCTTGACACGCCAAAATCAAGCCCTTCGTGCTCCACTTAAATCAGGGTGACTTAAGGAAAGCAAACGTTAAATCTTATGACATCGACTGATCCTTCACATTTTTGTTGAAGTTGACGTTCATCTTCTTATCAAGGAGCTGTTCGTGGAGTTTCTTCTCCTATGCTTCCTTGATCCGGGCCTTTAGAAGTGAGTATTCTAGATGGATAATGTTTGATGCATTTTGCTCACCCCTGATATTCAAGTCCAGGCCAAACCTTTCAGCAGCCTCCTCGGTTGCTTTATACAGAAGGGCTCCCTTGACTACTTCTTCGTGTTCTCTAACCATTTTAAGAAAAGCGTCTCGTCTTTTTACGATTATACGTGCTGTACCGAGAATAATCATGCTGTGAAGACATTCGAGATTCAGCATTCCGCGACTGCCTTGACGGCGTGAGATGAACATTCACAGAACAGCCGAATTAAGGTGCATGCTTTTGTCCATGTGCATAACATTTCGTGACCCGATATCAAGGGATCTGAGCTTGTCCTTCGCTCATGGAACTACTCCAAATGAATTAGAGTCCTACCGGAACAATAAGCATATAAGATGTTTGTATCTGATTTAGAGAGAATGCTTTATATATGTTTAGGTCTCTCCAGCGCCAAGGTGTCGTATAGCGCTCTTACCCACGAGCTCAGGATCTTCAGGTATACCATTAAGTTCTCCTGGTTTCAAATAAACCTTGGCACATTTTTCTAACCCAAACTCCATTTCAGTATCCTCAGTGTAATTATCGACAATCTCTGGAGCTAGATCTAGTTTCTCTTTATATTTCACATAGGTATTTACATCATCCTTATAAAATACATAGGTGATCTTATGCTTCCGATATTCAGGTTTGCTGCAGAAATACCCTTGGGAATGAGGAAGCTGAAAGGTGACGTTGTTACTTGTAACGCAATGTTTTCCAGATGACATAGTAAATCTGGTTTTCCAAAGCGGCGTCAATATCTCTATGCACCT
>CAKNWU010230119.1:580-12512 GCA_932072015.1 Andricus quercustozae | reverse complement strand
TGGCTGGATTTGTCTATTAGTAGTTGCTCGTTATACCTGGAAGCCTTGCGGTAATTAAAAAAATACATCAAAATTCGGTGAAAATTGAACTGTTGAGCGATTTTTGTCCAAAAAAGCCGAAAGAAAACCTTCCTAATTCCTTAATGATTATTTATTTTGAATAATTATTTCTATCGGAAATATATTGATATCTTTTTGAACAATTTTCCCGTTGGAAGATTTTTGTTGCTCCAAATTCCCTGAGATTTGCCTGAGCCTAAATACATGAATGCATGATTCTTGCAATATCTCAGGTAGCAATCTATAACTTTTATTTAGACAAAAATGTTTATATTTCATTTACTCTATCAGCCGTAGAACATCATGAAGAACATTTCCTGTGAATTTCATCAAAAAAATCCAAGAATTGGATGAATTACGGTGAGTTGAAGTCAGAAAAGGTAAAAAAGTTGATGTTCTAAAAAACGGTGTTTTCGGCATTATTCTTAAAACGGCAAAGGCTATAACTTTTTTGTCAAGAGAAGAAAGACGCGCAATTAAATTTCCTATAAGAATATGTACTTTTAAAGTGAAAATTCAGAATTTTTTTAAAAAATGTTCAGAGGCTACCGCCGTTCAGCAAGAAAAATGTACAGGCGGTTATAAAATCTGTCCCCTGACTTGTCTTAATGAAATATTTTGAACTGGCAGAAAATAGATTAAATATATGCAGTTCCAAAGAACTATATTTTCAAATTGATTTTTCAAATAATTTGAAAAAGAGAAATATTGATTCTTCAAGAGCTGGGAACTTAAGATATGAAAAAGAAAAGTTATGAATGTGAATTTAAATTAAAACAGCGGAGTTTAACGCTTGTAAATGCTGAAGTTTTATTGGCAAAATGTGACTTGGATACATTCAAGTCATTTCGCAATAAAATCTGACTCGAGATGAACTACTTTTTCCTGACAAGGTCAGGAAAAAGCGATATTAGGAATCGTGGCTTTGAAAAATTGAAAAAGTAGAATAAAAATTGAATTACATGATTGCGTTTAAGAACAAAGTAAATGTGAATAATAAATCCAGAAAAAGTAAAATGCATCAGATAAGTAGAAAATTAATTTGATCTACAAATTAGTTGGTATATTTCTACTAATTCAGAAAGAGACCTAAAAAATCACACCAACACAAGTTGTCTGACTGTAACCGTCTTTATCCACTTTTTAGCACAACACTACACTTTTACTACTTAAGATTGCACTCTATTGATATTTAATTTAAATCATTTTTATATTGTAACCCGAATGGAATGTAATTAGTCTTCAATTTAAATGCGGATTAGGATACCAATTAAATGAAGAAGAATTGCGATTTTGCAATTGCAATTAATTTTGCGGGGGTTAGGAATATATTAGCGGTGAATGTACGTGACACTGATTTATAAATGTATATTGTTTTTATGTACCTTTTGGAATCAAATTATAGACTGAGGCAAGAAGAAGGATTTCACGACTTTGCCAAAACGAACACTGGCCAACTACTAAAGCTATTCGATGTACTACTAGATTATTGTGGAAACTATCTTGAGACTGATTTTAGACATCCCTTGACGGTCAAGTGAGGGGTGGGGATCAAAATTGCAGGGTAGGGGAGGTCCCACGTGTTTCTGGAAAGCTTGTTTTAGGAAGGTCACTCTGCATTTACCTCCAATTAAACTAAAAATAAATGTTCATATAGAAATCTAATTGACTACCCTAAATAATGATACGAGCTAAATCTTTAATTTGTTGCGCATTTTTCGTTTATAAAACACCCTAAATGAGAAATTTTTTTAAATATAATGGAAGTAAATACATTTTTATATTAACTTTAATTTATGATGAATTTTTAATTATAAATTTTATTTGCTTGTACTTTATTGTTAAAATTTCAAAATTGATCTTTATCCCCAAAAATAAACGGATTCGGCTAAAAGTTTGTTATAAATTCTGCCGTAGATTTGGAATAAATAAACATTGGACATTGACTATCTTTTATTTTCGTAAAAAGTAGAAATTTCAAAAAACCATCAGATAAATTTACTACTGGCGGAATGATCTACACGCCTATTTTTGAGTTTTTGTTAAAGTGTCTTAATTTTTATAATATTAACATAATTTTTTTCCTATGTTTTCCTCGTTAAAGCACGAAAGGAAATAAATACAGTTCTGCGTCTTAGAAGTCCCAGCTGAACGCAAAATGTGAAATTTAATAAAAAGATATTGAAAAAAGTCAAATGTCCATGTTTTCGAAAAATTAGAATAAATCTAGAAATAATTAACATTTGTCAAAGTCTCCACAGGGGTTTTCTAAATTATTAGGGTAATTTTAGAATTTTTTCTCTGCTTTATACCCTAGGATCAAACTTGGTGCAAACAAGTCGCTCAATGTCAAATAATGATTGCACTCATCACATGATTTAAACAAATTCAAAACAATAATATATTTATAAATATTACTAAAACTTCTTAAAATATAAGTATTTAAACATTTTTGAAATTTGGCGTTCAGAATCTAGGAAAAAACTCTAAAAATATGCTAACGATTTAGAAACATATAATGGAGACTTACTACAAAAATGAGCGTAAGAACTTTGAAAATTTTTAATTATTTCGAGAGTTATTCCAATTTTACGAAAACATCAAAATTTGCCGTGTTTTTTCAATATTATTTTATAAAATTGATATTTTACAGAATTACGAGGAAATAAATTTGATGGTAATATTATAAAAATTAGGCAACTTTAGCAACAGCTAGAAAAACAAGCGTGTAGACAATTTCTGCTGATACGGTATTTTGCGTTGAATGTTTTCGAAGACTCAAAATAAAGTTTTTGTAAATTTGTTATATTTGATCAATATTTATTATTGTAAAATATACTATTGAGTTTTTTTATTGTTGGGAATATATTCTTATTATTTTATATCTACTTAAATATAAAATTTAAATTATGAATTTGCCGAAGAAAAACAAGTAAAATTGTTGTTAATCTCAATTTTGAAATGAATACTTCCAAATAAATACTTCCAGTTTTAAATTGAAGTTAATTATACTATTTTAGAACGTTTTTAGATCATTAGAAACTGACAAAAATAATAAAGTATAATTCAGAAAGAGATATTTCTTAAAAATCAGTCACATAATTTGTCTGTCAGTAGTCGTTTTTATCCACTTATCAATACAACACTAGTTTTACTGCTTAAAAAATCTAAGACTTTTATTAATATTATACTCACAATTATACTATTTAAAACGTTTTTGGATAATGATTATAAATGGAAAGATTGCAATAATAATAAACTGTCATTCAGAATGAGAAATTCCTTAAAAGGCAGACACCTAATTTGTCTGATTGTAGTCGTCTTTATCCACTTATTAACACTACACTTCTTTTACTACTTAAAACATTCAAGCTTATTTTAAATGTTTGTATATAAATTCCACTATTTTAGGACGCCTTTGTATAATAATTACACGTCAGAAATTAGCAACAATAAAAAAGTGTTATCTAGAAATAAAAATCTCTTAAAAATCAGACACCCGCCTTGTCTGACTAGAATCGTCTTTACCCACTTCCCGAAACTTTTACTACTTAAACCATTAATTGATTCCAGAAACATTTGAACGAATTGATCATTTGCAGTTAAAAATGTATTGTGGTAATTTTAATTTTTTTATTTATTTTTTAGTTAGGGACTAATTTTGAGAAATAACGTTTTAATTACTCACTAGGTTGTCCACTACGCTTTCTTGTTTCTTCTTCTTCGAGCATGCGAAGCACTGCGCTGTTTTGAAGATTCGCCGGTTTGGCTAACTGATTGAAATCGATTCTGTAACATAAAATTAAATTCTTTAAATTACAATGATTAAACTCATCAATTTTCATTATTAACTTGATTTTAAAAGAAAAATTAGACAAAGAATGTTATCTTTATATAAATTTTCTAGTAGGTATTCTATCACAAAAATTAAAAGTCTTAAAATACACAAATAAAATAAAAGGTGGAAAATAAGAATAGAAGTCCATTTGCTCGTGTGTGATCAGATATTTAACATTTCATTCTCATATTCGCAAATATAATAATGCAGTAAAAATTTGTATTTTAGAATTTCATTTCAGTCATTCAGAAGTTATATTTCACAATGAATCCCAAGTATAAATAATTAACTTGTATCAAAAATGTCATACAAACACAGAAAATTTATTTACGCCTACCTACATTGTGTAGCCTTCCACTACCAACTATTTACAGAATACCTCAAAATAAATAATAACGCTTTCAATTAAATGCATTTTTAATAAATTTTATATTAATTGAGTTCTTTTTTAAATCATTAGGAAAATGAAAAACCATACTATTTTGGAAAAAATAAAATCCCTCTCATTGGAAGGTCATTTATTATAAACTGCTCTCATGAAGAAAATTATTTTTTACTAATGAAAATAACACTATCACACATCCACACACATGCTAAATGTTATAAATCCCTCTAGATAGCACAATTTGACCAGCCAAAATATTTAAAAAAAAGCAAAATTAAGTAAATTTTCTTAGGCTTAAATTTAAATGAGCCTTGGCAAGGCGATCATCACCTTCTTTGCTCGATCATGGCGCTAGTGTGGCGTTAATTATTATCAGTGAAACGGCGATTCCTTAAGAGCGAAACCGATAGGCGAAGTGAGTACCTGAGGCCATCAAACACGAAACTAAGTCAAGTACGGCGACTTGCGGCTGTTTTGCGCAACGGGCGGTCTAAGCTTGCAGGGGTTTATTTCTATCTCGTGGTGATTCGCGTTTCTGAAAATAACGTACAGGTTCGCCGATCACTGGGGTTAATACTCAAATATTCTCTGATTCACTCGATGAAGATAAAATCATGACGTCATCTGTCAATCACATAGCAAATGAAGCAAGTCGACGCGTGACCTGCAGACACTTGTCAGACAGGGTCAGTGAGCGAGGGATCAGAACCAGACAGTTCGTCTTGCATTCAGGATCGACACAAGGTGGTCATTCCTATGAACGTGCCAAAGAATTTTCTAATCAATTTCATTCACTGATCAATTGCAATCAATTTTCCTTAATTGTGAGACCTTCTTTTTAACTCTCTTTTGTTCACCATGAAGCACTTGAATAGTGATATGCAAAGAGATCATTTAAAAACTAGCATAAAAGCGCGCTACGTGCGCCTATAACATGTTTTTTATTTTGATTGCTTAATTATCAAATTAAAATATGTGCTTCAATTTAATCTACTAGAAAATGTAATTAATAATCATAAATTGAAATCAATATTAAAATAGCTACATCGGCTTTCATACAATGATAATTTAATTTTAATATTAATTTTAATTGTAATTTTCATAGGATTTCAGTGATTTGTAACTTTTATTTAAATTTAAGATTTTATCCCACAAAGAAGTAGAGGCTATGAAATAAATAAATAACTTAACTTGGGATTTTATACCGTAATAAGATGTTCTTAAAAAATACTGTGGAATTCTGAGTCTTTTTGATGTTTCCATTTTCAACACTGATCCATTTTGAAGATATGTAATTATTTAAAATTCGCTAACTTGTTTAATTTGGAATGTTTATAGTATAAAATCGTACATTTTGTACATCTTTTTGAAAGAGGTCTACCTTGAATATTTGGAGTTAAAGATTTTTCCATTTTTAATGTGTATAATTTAAAATGATGTAATTTTGAATGTGTGTTTTTTTTAATGTTTAATTTTGTAAATTTACTAGGGAAAATTCTTTAAGTTTGAAAATTTGCATTTGAAAATTCTTCATTTATGAAGATTTGCAATTAAAGATTCTTTAATTTTTAATATGTTAAATTCAAAATGATGTAATTTTCAATATTATATGGAACAGTAAAATTTTGAAAATTTACAATTGTAAACTCTTCAATTTTTAATCTGTACAAATAATAACCATTCTAGTTTGAATGATTTTGAAGAATAAAAGGCAAGAGTTTTCAATTATAAATATTCCCAATTGAAGAAACTTCAAATAAAAATCATCAAAATTACAGAATTAAAAATTTTAAACTTAAAACTTGCATAATTTTTATTTGTAAATGTTCACAATTTCAAATTCTTTAATTTTTTAGATTTACAATTGAAGATTCAATCATTTTTTATATTTATAGTTTAAAATGATGTAATTTTGAACGCTTTTTGGAATATTTACTTCAATTTTGAAGATTTAGAATGGAAAATTCTTAAATTTTCAAGATTTTTAATTCTGAAATTTCTCTGTTCTTAATTGTATGATTTAAAGTGATGTAATTTTACAGATTTGTATTGTCCCGAAAATTCTGAAAGACGAGCCAAGCTTATGAAACTTCGGTAAATTTAAAGATGTCTAAATAAACATTATTAAATTTTGAAGATTTTGAAGGTGAAAAGTCAAAAGTTTTAAATTCAAAACCTTCCCAACTAAAGAAATTTCAAATGTAAATCATCAAAATTACAGAATTTATAATTGTAAACCTTAAAACTTGCATAATTTTTAATGGATAATAGAATTTTACAGATATGTAATTTTGAACTGTTTTTTTTAGAAGTTCAAATTTGAAGACTGAAAATTGTAAAATATCCAATTGTGAAGATTTACAATAGAATATTCTTTAATTTTAAAGATTTCCGATTTAAGATTCTTCAATTTTTAATTCATATAATTTAAAATGATTTAGTTTTGAATTTTCTTTGGAATAGTTCAATTTTGAAGATTTAAAACTATAAACACTTTATTTTGAAAGATGTACAAATAATTATTCTTAAAATTGAAAGATTTTTAAGATGAAAAGTCTTGTTTTCAATACTAAATCTTCCAAGATGAAGAAATTTAGAATGAAAATCATCAAAATTACAGGAGTTTTTAATTGTGAAAGTTAAAACTTGTATCATTTTTTATTATGAATTTTAAAAATTAAAAACTTTTCAATTTCAAAAATTAAAAACTTTTCAATTTCAAAAATTAAAAACTTTTCAATTTTAAAGATATAAAACTTTGAATAGTTGAAATTGAAAATTCATAATACATTAGATAGGAAAAAATGCAACAGCATGTAACTGGATTAGTTTCCAACAATAATGAAAAATTTTCTTTTTGAAATAAAGCTTGCACATTTAATTGAATATTCACATAGAAAAAAAAATATCACGAAATTAGTCAATTAGCCGTATTAAACATTTTTATTAGGCCCGGTCAAGGGTACGATTTTTACACCTCTGTTCATCAATAGATAATCGTTTCTGGTATTGCTCCTGGGCATGATAGAATACTCAAATCTCGAGAATTATAATTTATAATTAGTATACTTACAATTAAAATCAGTTTGTTGAGTAAATAATAGTTGAAACTATGATTATTTTACAAAAATCACAAAAGCTTAAATTTTTGACATTTTTTTTATTTTAGGTATTCCTTCAAATTGGTACGATTGGTACGAGATGTTTAATCTTGATATCATTTAACCTGACTTGTGATGACAGAAAAGTACAGAATTTTTACATACATCAATCCCACAAATGATATCTTCTCCGAAAGGCTCCTTAACACACAACTAAAATTTAGTTGCTTTTCAATAACTAATAATTTAAACTACTTTCTTGATTTATTATTTACAATAAATTAATTAAAAACAACTTCACGAATAAAGACAAACAAACACAACTCGTGAACACATTCTTCAACATAAAACAACTGCGAGACAGTCGCAGAGCTGCCAATTTTGACAGCGAAAATTTTCGCAATTTGTGATTATCTACTGTTGGTTAAAAATTAATTTTTTGCTCTCACACATTAATTAATTATAAAATTTTAATGAAACTTTGCGAGAAAATACAGTATCCTTGCTGAAATGTTATACTAACAAAAATAATTAACATTTTTTGCCAGTTTTCCGGTTAAGTAAGAGTATCTACTGTAAATCATTATATGTGACGTACGCCGAAGAAAGGGGACTTACTCTGAAAAGTGAGATTGTTCAGGGCGAGCGGTCGAAGTCGACCGGATAGACGCGAAAGCCCGATTTCTCGGGTCTAACAACTCAATTATTAGCAATAATAACGCTCGGAAATTTTTGTCGATAGTTTCATAAAAAGAGCAACTCAAAAACTATCGAAAGGTGTAAAAACATCGATTTCGATTATTTTAGAGTAAGCCCCCTTTCTTCGGCGCACGTCACATATACTGTAGGGTGGATTCCCCTATGTAACTTTGAACGTTTTTTTTAATAGTTTAATTTTCAAGCTTTGCAATTAAAAATTCTTGAATTTTAACGATTTACAAATTATAATTCTTTAGTTTTAACAATTAACAATTACATTTTCATTATTTTATTATATTTATAGTTTAAAATAATGTAATTTTAAACGTTGTTGTGGAATATGTAGTTTAATTTTGTAGATTTACAGTGGAATATTCTTCTATTTTGAAGATTTGCAATTTAATATTCTTCAATTTTTAATGTGTATAATTTAAAATGATTTACTTTTGATTTCTGTTGTTGAATCGTTCAGTTTAGAAGATTTAAAATTGCAAACTCTTCATTTTTAAAGATGTACAAATGATTATTCTTAAAAACTTTTCAATTTTAAGAATTTACAATTTTTAATAGTTGGAATTGAAAATTCTTGGATTTATAAAATATAGAATTGAAAGTTATTAAATTTTTAGGGTAATTTTTGAGATTTACAGTTGAAGATTAATTAATTTGGTATATTTATTGTTTAAAATGATGTAATTTTAAATGTTTTTGTTGATATTTTGAATTCGAAGATCTACAATTAAAAATTCTTTAATTTTTAAACTACAGAATTGAAAATTATTTTATCTTCAAGATTAAGATTTTAAGAGTCTGTAATTTTGAGCGTTCTTTTTTGGGATAGTTTAATTTTGAAGAATTTCAATTGAAAATTCGTCAGTTTTAACTATTTGCAATTTTAAATTCTTCAATTTTTAAGATTTACAAGGGAATATTCTTCATTTTTAAATGTTTACAATTGAAGACTCATCAATATTTAATGTGTATACATAAATAATAGAAAATGATGCATTCTTAAATGATTTTTTGGAATAGTTTAATTTTGAAGATTAAAATTTTTTTGCAGTTTCACGCAGATGTTCCTGTTTTCTGATAAGTAGTCAAATATTTTTCATAAGCTTGGCTAGTCGTCTCGAAAATTCAGAATGACTCCCACATTTATTCGGGACGACTAGACACATCCTTTAAAAAAATCTGATTTAAACTTGAAAGCTAAAGTTTGAATTCGATAATATCGAATTTATTCTAATCGCTTTAAAAATGGTATGGTTGTTAATTGGGCTTCTAACTAATTATCGTCTTCATGAAAAATAATGGTAATTGATTTAAAGTAAAAATAACATAGAACTCAAATAGATATATGTATTTAAAAAAAAGCTTAGCTGTCATAAATTTTATTTTTAAATTCAACTTCAAAAATACTAAACCCTTCAAACTTTTATCTTTTTTGGCGCTATCATAGCTTCCTCGACGTTTTCTTCCAGAAAAAACAAGGAAGCAAAAAGCGTGTTCATTTCTCTTAGATAAACAAGGAAATACAATCTTTCAACAGATCCCTGATGCACATTCCAAACTTTACATATCGTCTGGGCTAATTTTAAAAACACTAAAATCAGCTTCTAATGCCTACGTTTCTACAATAAAATAAAGCGTCTAGTCCAAGTTTTGCTTTTCTTCATCCATTAAGTCAAAAAGCTTTTTTTCTTATACGTAATGTTTGAGGTAATTGCTTAATTGAGTAACATTTAATTGCACTTAAGTAGAGCTTTAATGCGACAATTAGGATTTCTTCTCTGACAAGAGTTGATTAGGTGCTAGATTTTGGCATACATTGTGGTAAAGGTCCATTAAGCTAGTAACTCCACAATTGAATTTCGGCATTCTTTGTACCCCAGAATTTTTAAAAAATTTTTTGGCGAATAATTAAAATTGTTAAGCTTCTTAAAAATAACAACTCCGATTTTTGGAAAAAAAAAAACTTTGTACCACGTAGATATAATTTTGAAAAAGAATAATATTCTTCGGCGTTAAAGGTTGGAGCCCAAAAATCGGTTTTGTTATTTTTGAGGAAATTTAGCGTGCTTCGATTTTTGAAATGTTGAATTTTTCTTATAAGAGATGATTTTGTAATGTAAGGGTCATTTTTTGGTGATTAACTTATAGATAGGCAATTCAGGAGCCCAAAAAACCCCATAAATACAGCGGGATTCAATTTGTGAAAAATTCAAATTTTCGAAGGAGGTTGATTTTGGAACTTAAGGGTTGTTTTGAGGCATTTGATTTTTGCGGAATTCAAGAGCCCGAAATTCTGGTGAAATTTAATTTACATTGTTTTGTGATTTTAGACGAAGAAAGTGCAAGGTTAATGCTAGCTTGCACTTCCACAAGAAAATTATTATTTTATTTTAAAGTAAAGGGGCCCAAAAATTGTCATGGTGCCCAAAAAAAGGACAAAATTCTGAGCTATGAAGAATGCGGAAATTTGATTGTGATGAGGTGCTAGCATAATGGAGCTTTGTTGTAATCGATTTCGCATTCCTTTCCTAGTTTTGATTAATAATATTCACAACCAGAGAATTAAAAATCATCTCATATGTTACTTTTTTAAATTTTAAATCCATTTTTGTATACATCCACCTTAGTCGCATAGCTTTTTCCAACACAGTTCGGATTCTTCAGTATTATACACTGAAACTGTTCAATTTAGAATTCTTCTCAATATTAAAACTTCGCATTTTTACGATCTTGAATATTTCGTATTTGAACATTTATATTTTACACTATTTAGCACCAGTAATTTATTTTAATGTATACAATAAATTAAATCAGTTAATTAAAACTTGAATTATAATGCCACTCTGTAAAAGTTTCATTTATTTTTTTTCACTATTAAAATAAATATTTATTCTTACCCGATTGCACCGTTGGCTAGAATTTGAGTCTGACGATCCAACGTTTCCTGGATCGCATGGGGCGAATATAGTTTGATAGGAGAATTAAACTGGTTATTCACAAACCTTGGCCCTGAGCCGGACATTGTGCTGAGATTTGTTGTGTATTAGTCAGTCTCTGAAATTAAATTATTTTATTATATATTCTACAATCTATTGAAAAAACATATATCAGGAACCGCAGTTTATCCCTTTGTTACCTAATACTTTTTTCCCTCTTTTCCATCTTAAATTTGAAAATGTCCCTAAAACACCTAACATCGAGAATTTTTACCTGATTTCCCCCTTCTCCCCTTTCACAAGGTTCCGGTACATTTTTAAAAAATCATTAACAAAAAAATAAGGCATTAGAAAATAAGAGAAGACCAATTACCGGGAGGTATCGTATCGTCCGATGTCGAAGATAAAAATGTCTCTATTTTCACAATTTTTGTACGTACACTTAACCCTTCAGCTGCTGGCGGTACCGTATGGTACCACGCATTTACGCTCTTTTAAAGTAGTTAAATTATTTAAGTTTTTATTAGTTAGTTATGTTAAAAATCAGTTAGGTAATTAGTTAATTAAATTAAGTTACTTAAAGTAATATGGCTGAAAGATCGAAGAGGAGATGAAAATCCGCGACAGGAAAAAAATTCCGTAGCTGAAGGGTTAATATTAAACGCTTCAAGTTGAATTCTTAACCAAAAAGATGAAATTTCAACCAAGAATAATTATATCATCTCGAATTTTCTACCAAGAAGACAAAACGTAAAACTATTAATTCTTAACGAAAAATGTAATATGTGATATTTTAATCATAAAAGAAGTTAATTTTAAATAAAAAACAGTTAAATTCAACCCAAAAAGACGAATTTTCAACAAAATAGTTACATTTTTAACCAGAGATCAATTTTCCACT
>CAKNWU010230056.1:635-16913 GCA_932072015.1 Andricus quercustozae | reverse complement strand
TTTTTCCCCTAGAAGATGCAAATATCACACTTAAATCGATTAATATAAAAAATTAATTAAAATAATAGAGTATTTCAAAACTGTTAACATTGAACATTAATGAAATCTTTGATTGATATACATTTATTTCAGTATAATACATTTCTTTTTATATTGTTTTCTACTAAAGAAAAATTCGATTAACACATTTTTTTTATTGTTTTTTTTTTTATTCAGAAAAACACAACATTTTCTGTAAAAAATGTATAAAAGTGAGTATAAAGTGATTATAGTTTAATGGAAAAACTGAAACGGTGAGAAAAATTAATTATTGCAAAACAATTTTTATTTGTATAGGTATATTATTATATTTACAAGCAGGTTCCGGAAAATCGCCGAGATGACTAATGAACGTTCACGTGCATATTTTGTTTTATATATACTAGTCGCTATCTCATTGGACTTTTTAAGTTCTTATTCACTCTATATAATTTGTAAAGTCATGTCAACAACAAGATCCTTTAGTTAAAGATTCAGACTTTGGAGGACAGGGTCAAAAAACAATTTAAACTTTGTTCAAACAATGACCGAAAAATATTGTCAGCTTATCAATCGACTAAGCCATGTGCGACTTATCATAGTGACAGCCAATTTGTCAATAACTTTAAAACTGTGGTTTGTAGAGTATGGAGAATAATGGAAAATATGTTATTTACAAAGGTGTTAATCAATAAAGGTCGACATACGCGAAAATATCACTAGAGTGAAATTTTTTATTCTGAACTAGAAATTAATTTAAAAAAAATGTCAATCTATTTTCTTATTCAGGCTCGAAGTAAATATGTATCAGCTTAAGTGCCTCAAAAAGTATATATTTTATTTTCTAGGCATCTTTGCTTCCTCAATAAAAATATATAAATTTACCTAGGACTGTATATAATAATTAAACAAATTTAAAACAAATTAAAAAGTGAAAATTAGAAGAGTTTAATATAATAACGCTTTTTTGTATCCTTATTGTTTATCTTACACGTTTTGCTCGTTTTGTGACATTGTAAACATGAAGCCACCTGTCCCAATTTAAAAATATGTTTTTCTGACTGTTTGAACAAAGTTAATAATAATTAGAATTCCTTAGACTCTTTAAATTACAATGGATTAATGGACATGAAATCAATTATACATATTCAGGGCCTTTATGCGTAACTTTTGTACAGAGCTCCGTTTTCAATTTTCAATATATGTTTTGGTTGTGCATTTTTCTAGCTTGCCATAGAAAATTCCAATTATTCAGTGAACATTATAAAAATCATTTGCCTTAAATAAGAATGAACCTGAGTGTCTACAGAAGGTTACTTTTATTTTATAGCTTCATTCTTACGCAAAAGATACTTTATGGCCTCTCTGAATCAAAAAAACTAAAACTTAACTCATTGCTAGTGCAATTTTACACACATGATTAGCTAAAAGTAGGCCCCTAAATGCTAGTAAAAAGTTATATATTTGATTATTTAAGATATTTTGTGTGTGCCAAATTGCAATTGAATCCGATTAGTCTTTCAAAAGTTATCCGGTTCACCTAGCGGCTAAAGCTTGGATGCCTAATACAGGGGCCGAGAAAAGGCTCTAACAAGGCGAAGACCCTCAAATGGATGGAGTTACATTCCTCCAAAGGATGCTGAGCGCATGATCAGCCTAAGGGAGAGGACGCAACAAGAGGGTGCAAACAACTGCTAGTGGTGCAGAATCCTGAGTCTCAGACGAGGGTTTTTGCAGTCGGTTCGAGGCAAACCTAAATGACTGCCTTCGGCCTAACCATGTCCCAAATTAACTTACATCCAGCAAAGGCGCCTTTGCGGTTCTACAGAAAGGCATGGCTGCGAGGCACACAGGTATCTTACTAACCCAGGAACCTTGGCTAGTTCATGACACCAGAAGGGCATCAGGGGGAGGCTCGTTTCTATTTCAGGAACCCCAAGGCGGCCAAACCAAGGGCCTGAATACTGGCGAAGGGAGTCAACATTGTCGCGCTGTAAGAACTATGTTTGAGTGATCTGATGTTTATAATCACAGATATTGAAGGAATTGGAAAGCTAGTCTTGGGATCGGTCTACTCTTCATATGGCAGTGAAAACAACTCACCAGAAGAAGTACGTCTATTGGTGAAATACTGAAGGGTAAGACGTCTCCATCTTCTGTTCGGGTGCGATTCTAACTCTCAACATACTCTACTGATTTAGATATTCTCAATACGGGGATTACCTCAACGTTTCATAACTCGGTCAGGAATAAGTCATTGACATCACCCTCTGTACCGGTAGATTTAGAGAAAATGTTCAGAAGTGGAGAGTGTCAGACGAACTCACTTCCTGAGAGCACTCACGGATAGAATTGGACTTGGAATATACCGTACCTGCGTGCCCTATGTGAGCCAGGAATCCAAGCAGAACGGGCTGAGACCAGTATACCACGGGACTAAAGAGTGGACTTTCGGAGGCTGCCAGGTCGATTAGAGACTTGGACACCCTGAAGATGGCAGCATATATTTCTAAGAAGGTCATCAAATGTACTTAGGAATGTAACTGTCGACCCGCAAGAGCCTGAAAGGCTGGGAAGATATGCCCTGCGGAACGAAATACTCAAAGATCTTCGCATAGGAACCACAGCGAGGTTTAGACGTGCCAGTACTGGCAAAACGGATGGACTATGGATATCGTTTACTACGATGAGGAATGAATACAGGGGTGCAGTACGTAAGGGCAAGCAAGAAGAGCAAGACCAACATTTGCAAAAACATCGTGAGAGGGAAAGAGGAGGCTACAAAAGACGGGCGGCTCTTTCGAAATCTGCATGCTATTCCCCGCACTCTTAAATATCCCGCCGGAGGATACTCAGTATCAGACGAAAGACCTTGGCTCACCTGATCAAGGCACATTTTACGGGCTTCATAAGGCCTGGAAAAAAAGCATGCCTATAGGGATGGTCACTTGGGCGAAATGTCGCTAAGCAAAGCAGTAAAACTAATCGAGGAACAACTGAAGCACAATAGCTTCAAGATTGGAACCTTTATAGACATCGAAGGAGCCTTTAACTATACCTCTAGAGACATGAGAAAAAGGACCATGATTGCAAATGGTGTGCCAACTGCATTCGGGAAATGGGCCTACCACATGTTAGGCAACAAGAGCCTAACAATGACTAAGGGTGTTTTCACTTTATGTGGCATAACTGATTTGGGGTGTCCGCAGGAAAGCCGTTTATCACCCCTGCTGCGGTGTTTGGTAATTGTTGAACTGCTTCATCTACTCACGAATCAGGGCTACCGCATTATAGACTACGCAAATGATATTCTGGTCATCGTGCACGACCGGCACGTGGCTGCACTCTTGCGAGTAATGCAGCAAGCACTGGGAATAGAGGATTTCTAGTGCAAGAAGGCTGAATTATCAGCCAATCCGGGTAACACTAACGCGGTTGTATTCAGCAGACGGTACAAGTGGGAAACCACGAGTACACTGAAATTTGGAGGTAACAAGTGGGAATTAAAGAACGAGCTGGATATCTAGCAGTTATCCTAGATAAGAAGCTTTTATGGAACGACCACCTGGAAAGCAAGTGCAAAAAGCTCTAAGGGACTGTATAACTCTGTAGGAGAGCTATCTCTTCGACAAGAAGTATTGTGTTACCAAATCCATGAAAAAGAAATGTGCGCCTACAAGGCACAGGAGTATTGCAGCAAAAGTAACATCCGTATCCGATCAGACAGCAGGGCTCACGGGTTTACATTTAAACCTCAATCGAGCGAAGGAGATACTCAAGGTTGAGAGGATCGAAGTCTACGTCCTAACATAAATGTTCACAGGACATGGAAACCTGGGTTATCACTGAAAATAGGATAGGGCTCGCAGATAGGCTTCACTGAAACCTGTGCGGCAAGAATGATGAGACGACATTTAACATCCTTTGTCACTGCCCTGCGATTGTGGGGAAGCGTCTGGCATTCACGGGTAGTAAATGGGTCAGTAAGTCAGAGATATCGGCCAATAGCTTGGGTCCTCGCCATATGGAAAGGGCTTTTGGGTCACGCTTAGGCCTACAAGGGGACGCAACGGGATTAGCCAAGCGTCAGAGACTCTTTTAACCTCAATCTAACAATATTATTAATGATAATAATAATGCCTAAAATTAATGAAATCTTTTACCGTTTCACATTTTTTTCTGTATAATACATTCTACTGGCGTTATTCCCTTGTAAGAGAAAAAATGTTAATAAAAACAAAGAGGTGATTCTTTTCAGGAAAATACAAAGCTTTTCGTAAAAAATTGTTAAGAGTGAGTATAAAGTGATTATGATTCCTTGGAATAACTAAAACGTTAACAAAATTCATTATTACCAAAAAAATTGATTAGTTTTGTATTTTTTGACAGAAATACAAATATTTTTGTTTCCCTCGACTGATTAGGTTTCAAGTTCAAACCAAATTTTAACACGTTATTTAGAATTATTATTAATTCTTGAAATCTCTTGATGAATTAATGTTCTGCTCTATTATTATACCATTAAATCATTTCCCTTCCGGAGTAAGCGTGATTACTCGGTCAGAAAGGAAGTAATGTAGGGGAAGGGTATAGATTTTTAGATTGATCTAGAATTCCTGTGTTATTTATTTAAATAAAACGTTCGTCCAGCAACTCCACTCCAGCCCAGGCTGCTGATCTCTGTCCTGGCATACCTCTCTAGCTTCCTTCACGTCCATGCATTTTTTTCTTGCAAGCTCTTGTGTTCCTATGGCTTCTTATGTCTCTTCGAGTTAGGGTCTCATTTATACATTCTAACAATTCTTTCCCAAAACCTTGCCCAAACAATGTCAAAGGATTTCTTTCACATATATTTTACACTTATCTTTATTGATAGGTCCAGGTCTCGCTGCCGTACAACACATTTGGTATAAAGGTAGAATTATGTATTACCCTTGTAGCTTTATTTGATATATTTTATCTTCTCATAATGAGCCCTGCTCTACCGATAACCTTCTTACCCTCGTTTATACGCCTATCTAACTCCCCATCTAACTTTCCGTCACTAGTGAATAAGCTACCAAGATTAATATACTTATCAACTTGTTGCATTCTCTCATCATTTAGGACAATGTTGCACATTGCTTTCTCATCTTTTTCTTCGAACACAATCATTTTTGTTCAATGTACGTTAATTTTTAGGCCCATGTTCTTCATGTTTTTTTAAGTTTGCTCAATATTATTTGCAAGTCTGCGATTGACTCTACCATGAAAAACTTATCGTCTAAATCATGAATATAATAAATATCTAAAAGGACATAACGCATCCTTATAATATCGAACCAGTCACTCCGCTTCCCATTAACTCCGTACTCTTTCAGGACTACACAAAGTTTACTTTTATCTACATTTTCAAACGCTTTTTCTAGGTCAACAAATACACAGAAAACTTATTTTTTCCTTACTCCTAAACTTTTTACTGTGATCTGCCTTAAGCTAAATATTTCATCCGGACATGATCTTCCTGGCATAAATCCACTTTGAACTTTCCAATTTTTTTTCTGTTATTTTCATTACCCTACGGATAAGTATTTTTGAGTATATTTTACTTACGGTACTGAATAAACTGATACCTCTGTAATTATTGCAGTTGCTTTTATCTCCCATCTCGATACATAAATCTATCAATTCGCACAAGCTGTAAGGTATGCACTATCCACCGTATTTGTATGATTAATTTTTTTTTCTTTAACTGAAAGGCGGTCAACATGAAGTTATTACATTTAACATTGAAAATTTAAAAAAAAAGAATACCAAACATGATCCCTATGATTTCAATTTTTGAAATTGCACAATTTTTAGCCTCTGAATTCGTAATTTTTAAAAATGTTTAGCTAAGTTTGATATTTGCAAGTACCTGAAAAGCTTTTTTTCGAAATGTACTTCATGTTTTGAATTTTTTTAAATCTTCTCCAGATTTACATTGTTTTGGATTATTTTCAAAACTTCTAGAAATCTTTAAAAATATTTCAGCCTTTTCCTCAATTTTTTTTAAATTTTGCGTAATTATGAAAATCCTTAAGCAAAAAAAATATTCCAACTGTTTCAGAATTATTCAAAAGCTTATAATTTTTTGTTATTTATTCAGAATAAATGTTGGTCTATAATTATATTTTTCTCTTCTCTCTGAAAGTGAACAAGTTTACAAAATTATATAGTATTGTAGAAAAATGTTAAGGATGTACTGAAGTTATCTTAAGTTAAAAATAAATTATAAAATCGAGGACAATATTTCCATTCTTAGTGAAAATCTCTCTGGTACGTTTTCATTTTTAAAAAATGATATATGAATCATACAATTGTTATTTTTATAAACATTAGTAAAAAAGTAAAATCGTATAAATAAAAACGTCTAGAAGCGATTTGAATGAGGACTACCAACATTGCAATTAAATAAGAATTGCAACTTTTACCTAAACAGAAAGAAATAACGTAACATCCTACAGAAATATTGTTATATAAATAATTTTAATCTGAAATACTTTTTTCTAAATTTAACATTTAATTCAATTTAGACTATTTTCCTATATTTTATCAACCTTTTTTGACAATGCTCAGTTTTTAACTTGACATAAATTTAGTATATACTTAAAAATACAATTATGTCTAAATATTAAAAAATCATTCACAATGGAAATGTACTCTTTCACCAATAATGTTCAGAAAAATTCAGAAATGAATTTCATCATAAAATGAAATTACTTTGTTTGTAAATTTTGATTTACAAAATTAATAACGCGACAATATTTCTCAAGTGACCCCACCCAAAAATTTTAGGTTTTTACATCGGGTTAAAATAAGGGCAATTTAATGACGTATTGTCCATCGAAGAACTAGTTTGCGCATGCGCGAATGTGAATGACTTGCCTATAACTCGCGCACCGTGGGATTCGAATGCCTGTAATTATTACCGTATTATACGTAAATTACTCTTATATTATGTTATTGGAATTGTCTGGAAAAATATCAGGCCTGATATTTTTATGTATTTTGGGGCGCTGAACACGAATCTGATACCAGTTGTCCCCGAGCGCGTCAGGATTTTCCCCTAGATGCGTAAAATTCCCTATAAAATCAGCTTTGTCGGTAATGAAATAACCCTTGTTATTGAAATCTGCTGGAAAAAGATCAGCCATGATGTTTTATGTATGGGGTTTTATACCATGAGGTTTTCTACTAGATGCAGAAGATTCCTTAGAAAAGCAGTTTTTCGTGTACGAATTACCACTGGGTATGAATTTATTTGAAAAGTAGGCTGAGTATGGTGTCTTTTTATATTTTAGATGCTGAGTACGAATTTTGACTCAGATTTCCGCTAACTTTTCAAAGTTTTCCCTTAGATCCAGAAAATTCCCTAAAAGCCAGGTTGTTTTAGTATACCACCTTTGTTCGTGGAATTGTAAAAAAATGTCTTTTGGGGGTACTTTTTGGGTGGAGCTTCAGAGCCTTCAATTTTTCCATAGACTCGACGAATTCCCTAAAGAGATCTATTTTTTATATAATGGCGTTACAGTAAATTCAACTTCGCAGCTGAAAACTTTGTCATTAGCCTGGAAAAATTAAGAGCCGAATGAAGGGACAGATTTTTCTGATCGCGTGATAAGAATATCTGACTATTCTTAAACTTCGAAGAGAAAAACCTGTTTCTCGTAAATTTCAAATGGTACAATTGCAGCTGACACATCACAAGTGTTATTTGAATCCAGGATGGTGGAGAGGATGACAACTGCCCTGAAAAGGGATGTGTAGAATGATTCGTTTTCCGGTCCACTAAGGTAATAGCCTCCAGCGTTGTTAGGCACGCTGCCCTGCAGGGGGCGTTGGGGTGCGAGGATGAAGCGGTAGTGTGTCCGACGACGAGTTGACAATGTCCTCGTCAAAGTCGGAAAGCCCTCATACTTAGACCTGGGGAGGTATGAGGGTTATCACCCCTAGGACGGTGGACTCACCTGCGATCAGCACAGGATCCCCAAAGTGCAGGTTTTTTCATACTCTTATGGATCCAACAAAACAAACTTTAAAATCTCCTTTGAACAATGAAGTGCTCCCGAATACCTTCCACAAATGTGATAGCAAGCGTCAATCGTTTTGCTACATTTTTGGTGAGTATAAAATGAAGAGCAATCTTAGAAAGTTTTCAGACAAGATGAAAAGTATTTATAGAAATTGCTTTGGTGTTGAGGTGACTCAGGAAGAAATGGAATGGGTCCCGCATTCAATATGTAGCACTTTTAGTATTTCGTTGAGCCGATGGAATGAAAAAGAGGATCGATCGAAATTAAATTCAAGATACCCATTAGATGGAGACAACCGGAAGGCGAGAAAGATTGCTATTTCTGTATGACGAATGTTGCAGGATTTAATACTCGCAATATTTCTCAAATAGTTTACGCAAATGTTTCCAGCGTAACAAAGCCGACGCTTATATCTGATTATGATAAGAATATAGCAGAAGTTGAATCTGAAATCATTGCATCTATCAGTGAAGTGGAAAGTGAAGACTATTCGCAACAAGAGTACGAGAGATGTTACGAAACGGATGATGTAGCAAGTTCTACAGATGATGAGAATTATACTCCATCTAACCATTCTGTACCAGAAACCTTCTCACAACAAGAAATTAATGATTTAATTAGGGATTTAGGGTTATCGAAAGATAGAGCCGAGTTACTAGCCTCAAGGTTGAAAAAGAAGAACTTGCTATCTAGTAAAACCAAAGTATCGTTCTATCGAGATAGAGATACGGAGTTCAGAAAGCATTTCTCGCGCGATGCAGATCTATTTTATGGTATCGATGTAAAAGGCTTGATAAATAAAATAAAGACAAATTCGTACAGAGCTGAAGAATGGAGGCTGTTTATAGATTCATCAAAACGTAGTCTAAAGGCAGTGTTGCTCCATAATACGAACAGATATGCACCCATACCAGTAGCGCACTCAACAGTATTGAAAGAAGAATATGTTAATATCGAAGCAGTTCTGAAGAAAATTAAGTATGAAGAGCATAACTGGCAGCTTTGTGGGGACCTCAATATTCTGTCTATGATTCTTAGGCAACAATTGGGCTATACTAAATTCCCGTGCTATTTGTGTCTCTGAGATAGTAAAGATAGGAACAATCATTATAAGGCGATTGATTGGACACCAAGATCGGAGTTGGTTCCAGGCTCACACAATATGATAACCGAACCACTTGTAGATCCTGCAAAAATCCTTCTGCCGCCCCTTCATATAAAGCTTGGATTGATAAAACAATTCGTTAAAACACTAGACAAAGACAGTCAATGCTGTCCTTATTTAGGTCAGAAATTCACGGCTATAAGGATGATAAATTTTTGATGTAATGAATAATTTTGAAAAAGCGGCATGGGACAGTTTCAAGAAAGTTGTACAACACTTTCTAGGTAATAACAGAAGTGAAAATTACAGGGAGATAGTGTCCACTATGGTTGAAAACTTCAGGAAACTAGGTTGCTTGATGAATCTCAAATTGCATTCTCTTCATGCACATTTGGATTTCTTTCCAAGCAACTGCGGAGATTACAGTGAGGAGAAGGGAGAGCGATTCCATCAGGATATAAAGACAAAGGAGCGTTGATATCAAGGACGATGAGATGAGCATATGATGGCAGACTTCTGCTGGATGCTGAAAAGAGATTGTAAGAATAAAGGGTGAAAGGGAAGAAGAAAACCACTCCATAGATCTTAGAGTGATAAACGTGTGCGCAAGACCAGAAAAACAATATAATAAAATTCCAATTCTGGTATGGAAACCTAGGTAATGTCGAAAAACTCAGTTCAGATGTGCTTTTAGTGTGTCTATCAACAAGAAAAAAAAATGGAAGTAGGTTTAGTCCCCTCCTCTCAAATCCTGCTGGAGCAACTTGAGCTAATAAGGGATAACTCAGATTCGATTTACTCTTACTAAGACCTGGCTGCATTCTATGTATGATGTTCAATGTTAGAAGGGTGACGTTATACCAGCGAGAATTGCGTTCATAGGAAATTTTTTGTAGCTAGGGGAAAAACCTGACCTGCTGAGAAAGAATCAGGTTCAGATTCGTATTCAGCACCCTAGAATACAACAAGATATGATTTTCGGGCTGCCTTCCAGATGAATTCAATACCGAGGGTATTCCATGGATAATAAAGCTGACTTTCTAGGGAATTTTTCGCGTCTAGAGTAAAAGCCTGACGGGATGAGGGTAAACTAACGTCATATTCAAATTTAGCGAACCAAAATATATAAAGATATTATACTCGGACCTGTTTACAGACGATTTCAAAACCAAGGGTAATTTCATACACGAAAAAGCTGATATTGTAGGAACTTTTCCACGTCTAGGGAAAACCCCGATGTGATGGCGGGTAATTAATCTCAGATTCGTGTTCAGCACCACAAAATAGGTAAAAATATCATGTCTGACCTTTTTCCAGGCGTTTTCAATAACAAAGGTTATTTCATAGCCGACAAAGCTGGCATTATAGGGATTTTTCCGCGTCTAGGGGAAAATCCTGACGCGCTCGGGGAAATCTGATGTCAGATTCGTGTTCAGCACCCCAAAATACATAAAAATATCAGGCATGATCTTTTTCCAGGCGAGTTCAATAACAAAGGTTATTTCATACCCGACAAAGCTGACATTATAGGGATTTTTCCGCGTCTAGGGGAAAATCCTGACGCGCTCGGGGAAATCTTATGTCAGATTCGTGTTCAGCGTCCCAGAATACGTAAAAATATCATGCCTGATCTGTTTCCAGATGATTTTAATACCAAGGGTAATTTATACCCAGAAAAGTTGATTTACTAGGGAATTTTTCGCATCTAGGGAAAAATCCTGACGTGCTGGGGGAAAACTGATGTCAGATTCGTGTTCAGCTCTGATCTCTGGCACAACCCAATTTTTTTGTGGGCCTGTGATAATCATTAATCGTATATTATTATTCATTAATCCATTGATTAATATAATCCATATTTATCTATTAATAATCATTAATCATTAAACGTCTATTATTAATCAATAATAAACCTCCCTAAATTAAAACTTTAATGTAGAATATTATTCATCCCAATAACTTAAAACGAACACGGGGCCATCTAGGCGACTCGTAGGGGCCGTTCTCTTTAATTGTGTATTAAGCTAGAGATCATCTCTAGATCATTACCAGGAACTCTAGTAGGGCCCACATCGCGAAAGCGTCACGTTACAGATGGGGCCCAGCCTAATTTTCTACACTAGAGTCCGATTATAGATAGAAACAACTCGTCAGATCCCCACTAGAGCCCTTTCGAAATTTCTGCACAGGGTTTTGTATTCGCATGGGCACGCAAAAGTTGCAAAGAAAAAGAAAAACCTGATTGCAAAAAATTAGGTGCCGTCTAGAAAATGATGAACCGTAGAAGTTGAAATTTGGAAGTCTTATTAAGCTCCACTCTAGCGCGTAGTGATAGGGTGCGTCGCGCTTTTGAGGTATTCGAAATAATCCCTAGAAAATCAAGTTCTCTTATCAGTGATTCGGCCATTACCATTTGGCAGAAAAGCATGATATAATTTTAACAGAGCTCTAGTGGGGCACTGACGAGTTTGTTCTATCTCTAATCGTGATCTGGTGTGAAAAATTAGTCATGGCTATTGAGATTATAATATTCTACATTAAAATTTGAATTTAGAGAAGTTCATTAATAATTAATTATAGAAGTTCAATGATTAATGATCATTAATGGATTATTATTCATTATAATAATGAATGGATTAATGATTTATAATAGACGATTAATGATTATTTATTATTGATGGATGAATAATGGACGTATTGACTCTGTCTCTCCAACTAAACTTAAATTTTTGTCTCTTGCGACGGAGCATCTCGGATTCTTCGTCTAACTTCACAGTCTTTAGCGTTTCAGTCACTTTGAATTTGAATATCTTCAAATTCGCGCAGAAATATACAGACGATTGAAGATTTTTTACTGATTCAACAAAAATTTCGTTATACCACTTCATTGAGTGCGTCGCGCTACGTTGATGCCTCCATTCAAATATTGTTATGTTACTCGAAAACCAAAACTCAGCCCATAATTCCCGTTGGGGGGATTTCAATACCTAAAACAAGGTTTATTTTAAGCCCATTTAGACCAGAAAAATGGTTCTTCAAAGTTGGGAAAAAAATTATTTTATTTTTTCTTTTAAAAAATGTTGATCAAATTTTGGGTCTTAAATTTTTTATTTGTTTTTGAACAAACTAATTGTTCCATGTACATAAAATTTGGTATGGCCCATCCTATCCAATAGAAATAGGACAATAAATTGACCCAATTTTAAGCTGATGTAAAAAATTTGAAATTTTTTATTGCGACATTTTAAGAAAAAGAAATTAAAAACATAAGAAGAAGGAAAAAGAAAAATTAAAATCATGACCGAGTTTGCGAATTTTTATTCCAGTGTCGTAAATGTTGCACTTTGCATTTAAATGTTACAATATTTAATATAATAATTTAATTTGAGCTATATCTAGGAGTCTCGTCATTCAATTAGAGACATTAGAAGGTAGTAAATCATCCCCTTTGATGTTTATTAATCTATTTATATCTTTGATTCAACACTAATTTTTTCTCATTGTAACACTTTATTTGATTAAAAACAAAAGTTCGATATATAGCTAATGAAAACGTTACAAGGGCCATAACTACTAAGCCGAAAAATCATAATTATTAATCCTAATGGAGTTTAGTTCTTGTGTTTAGTTCTTGAGGTTAGTTATTATAATTAGTTATTGAGGATAATCCTTTTCATATGTGTCGAATGGTATTCGAAACAAGTCAATCATCAATTGAGTCAATGCAAGATATGGCTTTCCACATTCAACAATTTTAGGGCATATCATAATTGGTTTATTATCGCTAATAGGCCCCATAAAAAATTTTCGAATAATATGATCGCCGTCTATTGCAGCAACAAATATGTGATTGCCAACTAGTGTTGATAGTACCCGAGTTGCTCCACCTTTATGGTATAGGCTCGTATAATTTTTAGGATCTGATGTGTAGTAGCGAACATCGTGACTATTATAAAGGGCATGGTTTTGTGCCTCAAGGTAACGGGGATCGTACCACGCTGAACTTAATTCTGTAAGAATAAATAGAAATGGATCAATTACATTACTTCAAATATTAGCAGGACAAAATATGAAATCGCAGGCAATATACTTAAATGGTAATCAGACAAAAAGGCGTTAGTGCCAAATTTTGGAAATAAGTTATTTTGGTTTAAAATAATTGTTTTGGCCTAAATCACGCCCTTGTGGAAAGTTATGGCCCTGTTCGATTTTGAAGTGGGTCAAAATACATGTTTGGTAATTTAAGAAAAAGTTATGACTTGTTTTTGCCTGTTCTTTTCAGGATTTAATAGAGCTAAGTAATAGCCCAAAAGTATGTTTTTGAAATTAAAAAATGTTTGGCAGTTTTTTCTGTGTCAGTTCGGATCGAAAGTTTTATTTGGAAAGATTTCATTGAACTTCAAGAGATTAAAAATATTTTCTTGGAATTCAAGCAATTTCAAAACATTTCAAGGGATTTTAGAGAATTTTCGCGTTTTTGAAAATTGTCCAGGGATTTCAAAGAATTTTGTATGATTTTCAAATATTTCAAGAGATTTTTAGAGAACTGGAAAATAAATTAAATATCATTAAATTTCAAGGGGATTCAAGCGATTTTACAGACTTCAAGGGATTTTAAGGTATTTCAAGGAATTTCACAATATTTAAAGGATTTTATTTAATCTCCCAGGATTTCAAAGGTTTCTAGGGATTTTGAAGTTTTTTCTGAATAAATTTAATGAATAAGTTTAATTGAAATTATATTCAAGGGATTTCAAGTGATTTACACTTTACGGAATAAACAAAAATAATTTCAAGGGATTTTCACGGATATCAACAATTCAAGGGGAAAAAATTAATATTTAGTGGACAACTTTCAAGGGATTTACACAAATTTCAAAAGACTTCAAATATTTCAATAGATTTAAAAATATTTTCAAATGTATCAAGGGACTTGAAGAGATTCTAGAAAGTTTTCATTTGGATCTAAATTGTATTTTAAGAGATTTTAAATATATCAAAGGAATTCACTGATTTTTTCTGTGTAAAGTTTATTTATGCAGAATCGATATTTTTGTGTACTTTCAAATTTCTTTAACATTTTTGTATTATTTATTCCAATGCTGATATGTAATGCATATATATATGTGCATATATATATATTACATATATGTAATGAATTTTCCATTATCCATGGTATCTTTTACATTTTTTTAATGCTCTTTTTGTGATCCAATAGAAGTAGGTAGAGCTCAAAAACGATTCTTTTTAAACTAAAAAATGAAGAAAGTTATGCAACTCTTTCTGAGTCAAAAAATTCTGTGATTTTAATGACCCTGCGCATGAGAGACCAAAGATGAAATAAAGAAAATGGCCAGAGAATTCACATGTAAAATTAAAATTAAAATTAAAAATTACAGGTAAGATATTATATTGTGTGATAATTACCAATATAAATAACGAAAACCACCAGGGTGGAGATCAGAGTAGCAAGAAAGGTGTTCATCGTCTGTAAATGGAAAATACTGTATTACAATGATTTGGATAATTTTGCGTACAGTATAACTGATGACTGTGCTCGATTTTCAATAGAGTATTTACACCAGTACGAGTTCATAATTTTTCATGTTTTTAAATCTCAAATAACAAATAATATAAAAATGGTAAAACTAGCATCATCCATCGCGCACTGCAAGTGCTTGTCGTTTTCGGTTTGAGATAAAAACCAATTTTTAATACAAAATAAAAATGTCGATTGACCGTTTTTCTTTAGTTTATTTATTTTTGTTTTTCAGGTAATAAATATAATTTTCCTAAGATTCTTAGAAAATTATAAAAGGCTTTTTAAGGTTTGAGACAGGTTAAATCAGATTTTGAACAAAAAAGTTCATTTTAAACAAAATAGTTACATTTTCAACCAAAGAGATGGATTTTGAACTAAAATTATAAATTTTTTATCAGAAATACTTTTTAACAAAGCAGTTCAACTTTTAACCTATTAGTTGAATTTTCAACCAAAAAAGATAAGTTCTTAACCAAGAAGGTTATAGTTGATATTTCAATGAAAAATTATTTTAATTTTAGTTCAAAAAACGTTGAATTCATCCAAAAAAGATGAATTTTTAAACATATTTGAAAGTAACACAAATAATTCCTAAAATTTAGAACGATCTTTCAAAATTTTAAAAATTGGCCGAAAACCTTGCAGATTTTTTTAGAATTTTATACATTTTCTACCATCTTTGAAACTTCCTTTAAAAAACTAAAAGAGTGTTAAAAATTTTCCAATGAATCTTAAGAAAAGTTTTTTATTTTCTTGATACATTTTCTATTATTTAAAAAGCTTCAACAACAATTTTTTGTCGTTATCATGAAGAAATCGATTTTTTTATACATTTTTCGAAATGTTCTCGAAGTAAAATTATATTTCATTATAAATCCATGGAAAAAGCAAAACGTTAAAAAAAATCAGTTATTGCAAAACATTTTTGATTATTTTTGTTTTTGCAGATAAAAATACAAATGCTTTTTGTCTTTCCTGGCTGATATTGTACTTTTGGAGTAGAACGATGGTTTTGGATAAGGTGTTAAACCATTTATTCAAAAATTCGCAAAAATCATCAACGTAAACAATTACCAAACATATTTTTAAGAAAGTGAAAAAATGTATGAGCTTTTATAATTTATTAATGAAACCAGATTTATTTAAAATACTATAATTAAAATGTGAATTATTGCAAGCCACAATATCTTTCACCTAGAAGAAGCAAATATCGCATTCAAATCAATTAATACATATAAAATAATAAAATAATTTAAAACTATGAATATTTAACATTAATTAAGTTTTTGATCAATTCACAATTCTGCCAGTAAAAGATATTCTTTATTGTATTGTTTCCTTCTAAAAACGTATTTATTACACAATTTTTGTCATTACTATTGCTTTTCTTTCAGAAAAACAAAAATTATCTTGTGAAAAATGTATGAAAGTGAGTATAAAGTAATTATAATTTTGTGGAAATACTGAGACAATAAAAAAAATCAGTTATTGCAAAATACTTTTTAATTTTTTTTATATATTGTTATACTTACAATTAGTATGAGGAAGAATCGTCAAGATAA
>CAKNWU010229893.1:0-10219 GCA_932072015.1 Andricus quercustozae | reverse complement strand
AATTTAAAGCAGTTTTGGCGCCAAAAATTATTTTCCAGGCCAAAGTGCCAAACATTTATATTTATTTATTTCATTTGTTTAAAAAAGCATCAATTGTATTTTTACAAATATAATTGAACGTATATTATTTTTAAAAATATCTGCATCAATTCAGATGATAAAAGGAAAACCGCAATTGAAAAAACCTCAAATTCCAAATTTCTGGAAAAAATTGTTTATAACATTTCTAATTGTTAATAATTTATAGATATTCTGGCTAACAATCACTTTCACAATAATTTAAAGCATTTTGAGCTAAGAGCAAATGCTTTTCAATTAAAATTACAATATTTGGCTATTCGTTCATTTAATTTGTTTATAAAAATCAAAAGATACAATAATCAAATTATTTGTATTCTAGGAGTATTCTTGCGTTGATTTAAGATGATTTTCATTATATGCATACCGTTGTTGTAAAGTAAATAATAATAATGTGCAAAATCTCGATTTTTCGTACTTTGAGCAAACATATAATAAGTAAACAAATGAAAATTCAAAAATCTTTGAAATTTAGTGCACTTTAATTCAAAGAAAAAAAATCGCAAATCGGGGCAAAATTGAAGGCTGTGTAAACTTGTTTGAACGAAAAATATGCGTATGGTGTCACTGTGTATCGTAGGGCTAAAAAAATGTTAATAGTTGAACAATTATAAATTTAAACGTTCAACGTTAACTACGTTTCCAATTTGCATTGCTTAAAATTTTAGAATATCATATTGAATCTCTACAAATGAAACAATTTTTGTTGGTAGTTGTAAATTTGGTTTTTTAAAAAGAAACGAATTTCAAACAGAAAACCTTTAAAATGAAATAATTTTTTATTTAATGCGCTCATAATGCGCAATATAAAATTTGAAGCATTTAACATTCTGGGTTTTAAAATTCAGAGCTTCTAAACCCCTATATAATTAGAAAGTTTTAAATTTACATTGTCAAAACTCAACAACATTTTAAATCTAGTACAATTAGAATTCCGCAGAAAAAATGAAACTTTAAAAATTCAATGAAAGTGTGAAAATGAAAACTTTGGAAAAGTTCATGCGGAAGCAAAGTGGATAAAGTTAAAATATATTTCACAAAATAATAACTCTGATCGTTAGAAGTAGTTATCCTAACCAAATTTTTTGATGGTATGGAACCCTCTTATAAGTACCAAAAAATTAAAGAAAAAAGATCAATTAAGCAGGAAGTTAATAATTTTACGGTTATTTTATAGCCACTAAAACCCACCCCTAATGGTAAACGATTTTTCGAAATTCTGACAAATCCACGCTCGTCCCTTTAATCAATTAAAAATGAATACCAAATTTATTCTTCAGATTGATGCATTAAAAAGTAAATTATTTAAAAACTCTACATCTGGCACTCATAATTGCATTTTTCATTAAAAAATGTTCCAAAATCCAAATTGAAAAATTCAAATTCAACATGTTCCAAATAAAAAAATTACATTGCAATTGAATATAAATTCAAATTTCGTTTTAATGTCTAAAATATATTTTTTTTCAATTGCAAGAAAAACTTCCATTAATTTTTTCACTTTAAGGGCTTAAAATTGTGCAATTTACAATTGAATTATAGCAATGCATCTTGTTTTTTTTTTGCATTACTAATATTAATAACAAAGCTAGTTCGAAAAAACTTTAAATATTTGAGCTCTATATGCCGAATACCGAGAGACTTTATTGTTTTGAATCGCTTTAAGAAGGTAGCTGTAATTTTTTTTATTTATGATACAGCAGAAATTATTTTGCCTACGGTTTGTTGGAATAACTAATATATTTTTTTGCATATGTCACACATCATCTCTGAAATTCACTGATTTAGAGCGGTTGTTAACGGTTGGTCAGGATCGAAAAACCTGCTTTGCGATGGATGACGCATTAGGCTCGAATTCGTTACCCTCATCATTCCGTTAATCGATACGAATCAGAAAAATAGCTATGCTTGGTAATACCTAATATGTCTGTCCAAGTGTTAGTTTTATGAGATTTACGTCAAATTTATTGACAAAGCTGCTATTCGCTGAATTCGAGAAAAATTTTAATCGATTTTCAAGAAACGGTATGGTAGATTAATTTCATAAAAAATTGAGGTTAATTCCCTTGATGATTTATGATCGGATAGAAACTTGAATTTTGCACAAATTTTAAATTTAGATTCTGTTAGGAACCTACACGCCAATATTAAATCATCCACAATAACAAAACTATTTTTTTGTACATATATCTTGATATTTGATCAATGTATCTAATGCATATTTTATTTCATTAGAGATCATGTTCCTTCAATTAAGGATTAATTATAAAATTATCGTAATTTAGGAGGACTTTAAACCAGATCTGTTGCAGCTGTATAATAGTCAGAGATTGTTTATCTATTTAGGTGCGTATTTATTTCTCCTTGCGTTGATTTCTACTTTACTGCTTTAATTTTTTTTCCTTTTGGTGATAGAAACTGGTTTTCTGAATGCGGGGTTGATAGTTAATTCACAAAGGATCGACGAGATTTAATGGCAAAGAACCACTGTGCAACGCATTGAAATAAAAGGGATTCGAGGAGAGGAACTGGATTTCTTGTCTGTGTATTATTATACCTTTGTTGGTACTTACTCGGCAATGTTCTCTTTTATTAGCCTTTCAGTGCATTTAATTGGCAACAGTTTTTTCCCTAAATGAAGGTTTTGTTTTTCTTTAACAGTAACAGTTTCATTTAAAGAAGGAGAGTATTTTGTCCAACAAAAAAAGTTATTAGGTAAATAAGGAAATCGTTCAAAACTTGTACTTTGGAGAAACTGACTTTTTTGATGATTTTTTCTGATGCATTCATATCTAGACATATTTTATTGTCAACTAGTCGAAAAAATAGCCTCTTACGATCCTAAAAAAGAATTATTAATTTGAAATGAACAGATATGCAGCTTGGTTACCCATTCTCGAAAAAATGATTTAAAAAGTGTCTTCTTTGCAGAGTTTCTAAATTTTCTTGAGTTTCAATTGTTTTACATTCCTGGAGGTCAGGTAGATTTTAAACAACCATTTTCAAAGCGATAATATCTATTAAATTCACCCGTTTTTCAGAAAAAAATTCTTAGCGCCTGTGTAAATAGGGGAATGATTTTCACAGGCCTTGACAATTTTTCTGAGCACGTGCAGACTTTTTACATTCGCATTCATGAGAGTGTAATGAAATTGACTAGTCGCTCCTTTTTGATTGTTTGGCGTTTGTTTCTGAAGATATTGTTCCTTGCCGTAACTTTTCTTAGTGTCTGTCACTCGAGACCTTGCGACCACGTGTATGGGGCGGTCGAGTTGTTGTTATGGTGGCTCGCTTGGTTCGACGCGCTACATTATTTAAAGTCATTTTCGACCTGTGAATTTTGAAATCTTAATGCTTGCTCTAAGACGAAGTGTTTTCATTTGAAATAAGTGAGTCTTAAACAAAGTCTAGTGCTTTTGCCTTTTCGAATTATTGTGAAGCGAAGTGATTTTCCCGACTCGATCGTCTTCTGCTGTTGTGGGAAGTGACGACTCGGATGAAATAGACCTCCAGTTGCGTCGGGATCGACCACAGGTCACTGATCAATTTCTCTTGCAAGAACCCCAGGTGAGGAGCTTCACAAAGTAGTATCCAAGGTCTTTTGTTTCAGGCGTCTCATTCCACTGATACTCTTTATCATGCATTTCTTATAAAGTATTTGTCGCCCCACTTTCCTGTCCTGGCATACCTCTTTAGCTTCTTTTATTTCCATATATTTTCTCTTGCAAGCTCTTGTATTTCTATAGCTTTTTATATTTTTTCTACTTTGGGTCTCGCTTACACATTTGCACCGTTCTTTCCTCGGTTTGCTTCTGGGTATACAACCATTTATTTTACCTAAATAAATTTGTTTTGTTCGTCGTTCTTCTTTCATTCTTTCCACATGCCCAAACAATCTCTATACATTTCTACCACGTTAATTTAATCTTATCCTTTTCTTGGTAGGTCCAGATCTCGCTATTGTATAGCACAGTGGGTGAAAGTACAGAGTTACATATTGTTATTTTAGCTTTTCTTGTTATATTTTTACTTCTGGTAATGGCTTCTACACTGTCGATAACCTCCTCATCATCTTTTATACGCCTGACTATCTCTCCACAGAGCTTTCCGTCAGTAGTTAGTGAACTACCAAAATACACGTACTTATCAACTTATTCTATCCTCTCATAATCTAAGAAAATGTTGCATACTATTTTTTCATCCTTTCCTTCAAACGAACAATTTAATTTATTTTCATAAGAAAGGTTTAGCCGTAAACCATAAAGTGCAACTTATGAATTGCGAAAAAAATTTTAATTTACTTCCGATTTCAAACGAAGTGGAATAATTAGGACAGCTTCTTTAGAGATAAGCACTTTATTAAATTACTACATTAGAATGATAGAAAGTGGGGAGTTAAAGCACGGACTCGAACTATAGTCAGGAGTTGATGGCCAAAACTGTCAAAAGAGTAAAGTAAAAGAAGCCTTCTGGGTCACTTTAAATGATACTATAGGTACTTGATATCATGAGATAATAATCATTCTACTAGGAAATATGAATCGATGGGTTGGTTGGAGTCCAACATGAGGGTACGGAATGGGCAATTTTGGGGATCCGAAAACAAATAGTAATGGAGACAGATTGGTTAGCTTATGCTTAGAAAAGCCACAGTAAAATTGACTTTGCTTTTGCGGGTGAAAGACTAAGAGAGCTAGTAAAAGATACCAGGGTTATGAGGGGTACTGCATGTAAAACGGATCATTAGCTCCTAGTTTCAAAAATGAACTTAGGTCAAGGATGGAGAATAAATAGAACCAAAAAGTCGAAACGGATGCGAATCAAGATTGAGAATTTATAGAAACCGGAAGTGCAAAAAGATTTTCAGAATAGGATATATGAACGCATGAATAGGTCAACTTAGCAGGCGCTAATACGCAATAAAGATGTAGAGGGCGCATGGACTTCGGAATATCATTGTTAGGAGTGCGACTAAAGTATGTGGTACTGCGGTTGTAGGAAGAAGGTCTGGTGATGCGTGATGGAATGATGAAATCCGCGTAGCCATTAAAGGAAAGAAGCAAGCGTATCTAAGAAAGGTGAATATTACAGGCCTTAGCGATGACGAGAGAAATAGACTTAAAAATTATTATAGAGACAAAAACAGGAAAGTAAAAATACTAGATAGGAAAGTAAGGGTAAAATCAAAGCGGAAGAGAAGAAGAAAATGCAAATCGATTTTGAAGGAAGCAAGAAACTGTTTTGGAAATTGGCCTTGATCATTATGAAAGGAAGTAGCAGTACAGAGTTAATCGGCATTAGAAATAGCAAGTGTGAAAGATGGCTTGAGAGACTTTTTCAAGGAATTATTGGGTGGTGAAGCTATAGGGCAGCACAACTGCGAAATAGAAAAATATAATTAAAACCTTAAAGAACGGTAATGTTGCTAGTGTAGGAAGTATTAATGCGTTGGATAAGGTGGATAGAAGTAAGTTTTGGAAAGTCCTGCAAGAGTGCAGAGTCAATGGATGGCTCCTACAAGCAATAAAAACAATATATGGAGGTAGCAAAGCGAATGTGAGGGTAAACGGGCAGTTAAGTGACTGGTTCGATATTATACAATGTGTTAGGCAAGAATGCGTTATTTCCTCTTGGCTATTTATTATATTCATGGACAAGTGTCTAAGAATAGCCCTCTTAGATGAAGAAGGTGTAGCCATGGCCACGTTAACTTTTGAAAAATTTGATACAACAATCAGAGAGAGAGAGAGAGAGAATACTGCGGAAGGAGAATTTCGCGCCACCGTATGCAGACAGTAAACGTATATTCTTCTTTACTGGCGTGATTTATTTATAGTGGAGAAAACGTATTGGTGGTTCTGGATTAATCTGGACTAATTATATAATCCATGGGGACTTACAGATACTTAGAGGCACTGTATCAGAAGTCTATTTTGTAAAATTAAGATTATATCCCGTGTATTAAGAAATATTTGTTTTGACCTTCATTTTGCACAATTTTGCAAAATTATGATTGTATTCCACGTATTAAGAAATAATTGATTTGACCTTCATTTTTGAAAGTCAAATATTTATTTTCAAAATGTGTCACTAATTGATGATACATACCGGGGCAGACCCGTATAGATTATTTAGAAATCCAACTCTAACAAAAATTTCTTCAAAGTATTGGGCTGTAACCATCTTCAGTCTGAGAGAAAAATGAGCTTTATCATTTTTTATAATAATAATTTTAATAGCTTCAGGGCATTTCTTTTCGACTTGAGCAGGCTGTACCAATACTACAAAGTCCATCTTGTAGTTCTCATAATCGGCTGTCTTGGAGGCATGGAAGCTTCATTTCTTAGCCAACTTAACAAAATCCCAGCTTGCCAGCGTCAGGCTCAGTCTATCGCGAGCTGCAAAAGGTTGTTCTGGGATCACTTTATCTGGTCCATGAACACTGTTCCTCATAATATTCTACAAGGATTGGTAGCTATAAAAAAGTATCCAGAGGTGAAACTTTCATCTTTAAATGTGCCGTCTGCCGCGTAAGCTCATCCGCCGGTAGAGACCGGACTCCAAGGAGCAGTGTTGTACGAAGTCTCTCGCGTCAATTTCCCGCCCTTGCTTGTCTTCTGTGATAGAAGGAGCAGGAGTGGATGACGAATATTTTCCAGTTGCGTCGAGATTGGTTGCTTTAAAGAACCATGATCGTAGCTTCCTCAGCCTACAACTTCTCATGAAAATAGCTTCAGGTCAGTTGATGACCATCCTATGTATCATGTATGTTGAACCTATGATACGCTATTTAGTGTTTTGCTCAATGGGTTCAACGCTAAACAGAAACATAATGCACTGAAGGTGTCTCCTTGATAGATTCCCGCCGTACTGCGTATTGATCTAGTTATTTTGGGTTGTCCAGTATTAATGGTATGGTATGGCAGGAAACGCTTACGTCATGGCAACAGCGTCTATGGTGACTAAAGCTTTGTTGCCCTGCGTGTATTTGCAATAGACTTTTTTTTCTGTAAGGATGTCGTTCTCGTCGCAGTGAAAATATACCTTATCTGCAATGATAGCTGTAAGGCATTTATAAATTGTTGGAAGACAGGTTATCGGCATAATATATATAGATAGATTTTGAGCTTCTGACTTTTTGGGATAAAACCTGGCTGAGGTGGCACACTCGTCAGGTACTTGTACCAGAAATTATGCACCATGTCCGAATCTGGAGCTTTCTAGTTAATTTCCCTTTTCAAAGCAGCTGAAACATCTAAATCCGTGTTGTTAGTCAACTCCATTTTAGGGTTGTTGCTTACTCTTGCTTTCTCTAGTTGGAATCAGGCAGCATCTAAATTTCCTTTATTCATTTTTCCCCAAACACCCGACCAGTAGTAGTAGTCATGTCTTACAATTGAGGGACTTCGGCGTCTTGCTGTTTATTTTGTTTTACACTCAGTTCACGGTAGAACCTTCTTTCATCTGCCTGAAAGTTTCGATATTGTTACCTTCTTGCACTAATTTTCTTGTAATGACGCCGTCCAGCAGTAAGAACATCAAGTCCCTGCCGTTGGGAGTCTATAATCTCATCCATTATTGATTGTGTCAATGTCTCGATGCACCGAGGGTGGATGATTTTAGTAACATGGTGTATCAGCTTTCTGGTTCTATTCCCTTTCCTATATTGAGTCAATTGACCTAATTTGCACCTTACTTTGCTGACATCCGTATCCAAGCTGATATCCCACAGTGGATCTCGTTCCCTTCCTGGGGCAAATACTGCATTTGTAGGCCTAGTTCTGCGGCCGAAAATTCTAATGGCTGCCACAGCTGCCCAATGCACAAGAGTTTGCACCTCGAACGCAGCGCAGTCAGTTGTGTGTTCAAATGCAAAGGTAAAACCTTTCGATTTAGGTGTTCAATTAATGCACGCAGATGCTTTGTGATGTACGTCTGGGGCAAAGAATGCCTTTGTGTTGGTTCTAAATTTCTGAACTCTAGTAAAGCACGATCAAAATTCCTTTCAAGGTGCTGCAGTTTTTGTGGAATTTCGTTTGTGGATCCGGTACTTGATCTTCATCATCCCTAGCACCGATGCCCTCAACTTCAATCAGATCTTCGCTTTTGAGAGGGAGTTCATCAATAGGCGGTTGGTGTTCTACTTCCATTTTGATGGCAGCTATTTCAACAGCCGAAAGCAATCTGTTTACTGATATTGAGCGTTTTTGGCCTGCTTAATTCTGTTGTTTTATTCTTGTGTCTAGATTTGGGTACTTTGAGTAGGAAGATACGATGATGCTCTCTCCTCGCACTTTGCCCACTTTCCTCTGCAATCATCCATTTGAATTGCCTTCTTGGTCGCTGAACCTCTGCTTCTGTCTCTGGTCAAATCAGCCCATCTGTCTCTGGAGGAGGTGGTGGTACTATATAATCATCTGTTTCAGCAAAAACATCAATTGCCGCTGCTTCATCGTGTGATACAGCTTCCTTTAAATTATGTTCATTATCGACGTTTTCCACGCCAAATGAACCTGTCGTTTAATCTGCATTGTACCTATGCCATCTCTGTCCTCACTTGCTCATTTGGGCTCATAAAATGGTCGAACACTGACTATGAAAGATTAAACAGAACCATCCACGTAGAAATGACAAAGCACATAATGCACCACAGTAATTCGGCGATTGTATAGATGTAAAGAAATTTTATGAGACAATTTATACAGTTGCGAGACTATTTTAACCCTTAGCTGGCACCCTGGGGTTAGATTGACCCAAACCGATTTCACCTCAATTTAAGACCATTTATTACTTGAAAATAATGCTTATTTTTTTCAAATTTCGAATTTTCAAGTTTAAAAATTTTCAAATTTTTATTCAAACATTTTTTTTGCTCATCTTCAACATTTTTTTTCATAGTAAGTATTACATTTAAACAAAATAACCTATATCGCCTTCTGAAGGGAGTATCAGAAAATATTTAGGAATTTTCGCGTGTCAATATAAACGATTGGTCAATTTGAACCCAGTGTGTCAGCTATGTTCCGTTCAAATATGGGTGCCAGCTGAGAGTTAACATCAAGCGAGATGATGCGCTTTACAACATCATCTGTAACGCGGATCTCGATTACACGAAGTTGAATTTGTCCTCAGAGGAGGCCTTCAATATCAGGGCAGAAACCATAGAGGAATTCGAAACGCAATGGAGACAAAAAGCCATCCACGGCGAGCACGCCAGAATGTTAGATCAACATGAAGTGGATATTGAGGCATCCAATATTTGGCTGAAAAAGGGCGTCCTGTTATGAGGAGATACCAACGAATCGATCGAGCACATTATTGATGGTTGTCACGTAATGGCTCAGAGAGAATATAACATACGCACAGACATAATGATGTGGCGGGTATTATACATTAACAACTTGCCCTAAACCTAGGACTCTTAAAAGAACGGATGCCTCGGTATAGATACATTCCAGTGCCCGTTTTAGAAAACGATGATTACATCTTATATTGGGATTTTACTATCCAGACGGATCATTATATTCGAGCCAATCGACCCGACATCGTGATGCGTGAGAAAAAAGGTGGAACAGTCTACATCATTGACATTGCTTGTCCACTTAAGCGGAATTTGCATGTAACCTATAGAACAAAGATCCGTAAGTATAACGAGCTAAGGCATGAAATAAAGACAATATGGAGGAATGTGAAACAAGTATCTATTCATCCTATTGTGATTTCGGCTACAGGCAATGTGCACGCAAGTTGCACTGAACATCATGAACATTTAGGAGTCAGTAGGGTACTGACATCAACTTAGAAGGCGGGTTTATTAAACACCTGTCGCATTGTAAGCAACTTTTTAGACCATCAGGAAGCAATTGACTAAAAACCTGTGGAGGGGCAGATGGTAACTCTAACAAAGAATCTAGGGGTGACTAATTTCACCTTCAAAGTTCGCGGCCACTGTGTAAGGACAACAGTGGTGAAAGACAACAGTGGTGAAAGACGTACTCCAAACTACACCATGATCCTAATTTTGTACCGATTACAACATCGTCGTAAAAGATTTCAAATATCGTATTAAATTAATTCATAACATCTTCGTCTCATCAGGCACTGGACTTACCCCGTGGCTGATAATGAAAACCCGGGTTCA
>CAKNWU010229877.1:0-11174 GCA_932072015.1 Andricus quercustozae | reverse complement strand
TTTGGAGCAGTGCCTGTAAATCTAACCTTATGAAAATTACAGTATTAGAAAATAAGTTGTTAAGAATGATCTCAAACGCAAACCCGAAAGAAAGTAACATAAAGCTTAGGAAAAGAATCAATGTCAACGATATTAGCAAAGATATCCATACGCATACCAAACTTTTTTATGGCAATAGAATAGATAATATAGAAGCACTCAAAGACTTCAAAATTTACACAAAAGAAACAGCACCGTTTAAATTCAAATGTAGACTGCCATACCACCTGCTGGTATAAGAAACTGTGTATATATGTAAAGTATTTAGCTATAAGTTTAGGTTAGTTTTCTAAGATAATTGCAAACTAAATATAAACTCATGGGTTTTTCTCAACCTTATTTTTCCCGATAATAAAAATATATTTAGCGTCAGGCTCGACAAATTAAAGATAAATTACAAAAGAAAAAGAAAACATTAATTTGAGCTGGTAAGTTCCTAGTAGGAATAGGTACAGCAATAATAACAATAAGAATACTCATGTACAACTCCTGTATCATATTTCAAAATTGAATAAATAAAAGGTTTTAAAAACAAAAAACAAAAACCACAGGATCCTTCGCCAACCGGCAGCCTTAGACGACACTTCGATGCTCAACGGAAAATTCAGCAAGCAGCCAACATTCACCGACTGAAGAATAGTCGCCAACATATCTACGTTGGATACCGGCCTACGTGGGATGTGCAATGCCCATGGTGTAGTCAGCCAAGGTGGCTCAAGCTTCTAAAGGGCTAGGTGGCCGCTTCGGCTGATCAGGAATCTGGACTCCCTCCCAGCATTACGGATTACGGCTACGATTTCTTTTGATTGATTAAATAAAGGTTTCATTATTTTTAAACCTGGCCCTCTTCCCCTCCTCTGGGTATAACATTGTAGGTCATCAAACATGTACGATTAAGGTAGATTTAGGAATATTTTCTGGTTTATTTCGCAATAACCATACTCACATGAGATCTCCAGAGTTGCCGCCTAGCGGGGAACTAGCACCACATCGCCTACACTACTCATTCGTTGTACTATTCCCTTCCTTTTGCGAAAGTTGTATGCTCCCTCACCTGCTCTTTCTCTGTACGCGATGGCCATTTAAGGGTAACTAGGGTAACTCGAAACAATAAAAAATCTGAATTAAAGTGGGGAATTTTCCAAAAGTATGATAATTTTCACATGGAAGAGGAAATTTTCGAGAAGAATTATAATTATGATTTGTAACAGTGAATTTCGAGAAAAAATACAATTAACAACAGGAACAAGGAATTCCAAGAAATAGATTTAAATCCAAAGCATCGCAAAAGGTCTATTCGAGAGACCCACAAATATAGCCCAGTGTAATTCGCCATTTTCTAACCTACATAAAAACCACTCCTAGAACTTTTAATTGAACAAATCCAAAGTTTCGCCATGTAAAGCAACCATAAAATTATGAAACTGAATATATAGTCACATGAGTCACGTATGTATGTATCTAAAACAGCCATAAAATTTTAAGATGGAAAGTAGTTATACAACTTACCTTTAGATAACTCTAGGTTATCTTCTTGACCACATAATAATATTCAGCAACACGCGAAAACTACCCCTAACACCTTTAACGAAACAATTCCAATATGTCTCCATGTGAAACTACTATAAGATTTTAAAATGGCAAATTGTCATACGATAGACTTTTGGAAAACTGACGGGTATTTTCCCGGCCCTATAATAACATTGGAAAACCTCCAACAACCACTCCCAACACTCTCATAATTTTTTTCCACTCTGCCATCGCAATGTCCTGGTCTACACTTTTCCTTCTTTTTCTCTCACTACTGACTACCTTCGAAGCCTCTTCTTCCATCCTAACCTTCTTCGTCTCTTCTTCAAAACTTCTGTTTTCCTCCTCGGGCAGTGCATAACAAAATAATGTTTATGTAAAACATGCAAGAAAAAATAACTTTTTTTTATGTTGATCTTTAGTTTCATTCGCTTTTAATATTTTAATCGTGTTTAACTCAGATGGAGAAAATCTATAATTTACTGTTAGACATGTCTGAAAGGAACAGGATTAACAATAAATCAGTCATATGTTACTTTGTTTATTTTCATTTCAAAAAATTCCTGGGGCCAAGTAGCCGTGTAAGGAAAGAGATTATAACAATGTATAACATAATCACAAGCACTAATCTGTGAAATTATAAAATATGTGAACATAGTAAAAGCAAGTCTAAGATTATAGAAATTGCCACATAAGAAACTAAGATGATATCTGGTTTACTTAGGGTATCATTATACAGAATTTTAGAGTACGGATTGAGGTAATTAAATATATAATTTTTCGTGGGAACTAATGATATGGTAATTAAAAAGAAAAAATCATAAACAAAAATGTACACTGATAGAATCGAACTATGGTGTAATATTTCGTGCCCAGGTAGGAAGAAAACCGTCAATGTAACCTGGAATTCCTTTAAGAGTAATACTAGGATTTCGCTGTTTGAACATAACGGTTGTGACAGTAGGTATTTGATTTTCTTGACGCCTAGGCTTGAGAAATGCTGACAGATAAAAGTCATGTCGTACTTGTATAAAGCACCGGGAAAACTCATAATTTTGACTATCAGTGATATGGAGAGGATCAAGAGGGTGGAGATCCGCTACTAAAAAACTTCTATCCGTAAACCATACATAAAAGCGGTTTTCTAAAGTATTTCCTGTAGATTCAGCACGCAGAATTCCAGTAAGAACATGGTTACCTCGTAATTGTACAGAAACATAGTTTCCTGCTGTTGGAATATCCGAATGTTCGGGTTGAGTATTAGTAACATTATAACCACTAATACCCGCTATAGGCCTTGTAGGTATTCCAGGCGCTGCAACGAATGCTGTAAAAATAGAAAAATGAAGTTTTTTTTCACTGAAAAATGAACAAACGTTACCATAAATGACCGCTAAGTTACTATAAGTTCCCTTAAATTGCCGAAAATTTCCAGGAATTCAGATAATTTATGGTAAATTTTGGGTTATTTATGTAACTTTTCGTAACATTCATAAGCCTCATTATGATATTCATTATAATAGTACTATCGTAGTAAACTCTATTGCGACAAAACTACGGCGTACTCATGAGCTCATCGTATACGAGGTGGGGGAGGATAACAGATTTATGTGATACTTGTTTCTGCGCAATACACTTTTGGAGAATTAAGCATGACGCTGTAGAATCTAATGGTTCCCAGGCCAACTAAAATCTTAATGGAATTTTAATTTACGCAGAAATGCGTAAAAATTGTCTGTGCAGTTCGATCATAGATAGGACTGTGCAGTGATCATCTAGCATACTTAGGGCTGCGCAGGTGCCTGTCACCATACTTAAAGCTGTGCACTACAGTTTTATAGTACTTCTGGCTGTATTGCTATCTAAATTAAACGCACAATAATAAATAAACATTTTGTGAATGTTTCAAACATTTTCTGGAAAAACTATTTATAAATATTTTTTGGCTGAAAAAAAACATATGGGATCGGAATTTTACTGAGCATGTGTAGATGAAGCATACATAAACGATCAGCAGAAGGACACTGCCCATCCCTATGTATGGCAGAAGACTACTGCGCAAGTGCGCCACCATATGTATTATAGAAGACTACTGCAGAACAGTTCTGCGTAGAACTACGTAATTAATAAATATAGAACTATGGCCGGGGTTAGCTAATAGCCGCGAGGGCTACCCGACGATCCCCTATCTTATGTTATTTGTTATTAAAAATTCAAAGAGGTCGTGAAATGATAAAATCTTGGAGAATGGTATGCAGTTATTATTGTGAATGTGAATTTGCAGAATTTCCAATTTCAACCTTATTTTTAACAAAAAATTCAGACGGTACGCTTTCGTTCGCAAGTTTTCAGAACATATACTAGTTCTTATTATTATTTGTATTATATTATATTATATTTTGGTGTACTAACTTGTAAAATTGAGAAACTCCATGCAGGCAAAGAATATAATGACGAGCTGCATTGTTTCTAGGTACTTAAAGAGATAACGATGGAGAACTCGAAACTGATTTTGAAGAATTTTATGAACGGTAACAGCTGAATTAGGTTATTTATAATAGAGTGGAAGGAAACTAATTATCGTTCTAATACCCCAAAATCATTGATATCAGCCAGATTGCTTACTCATGAAGAACCTTGAGAATTATTCACGTTTACATTTCGTTTCATCATTCAGACTAAATTATGTGGGTATTAAAGTATCTTCTAAGCGGGAAAATACAAAATAAAGTAAATAAAATTCTTAAGGTATCTGCCTCATACATTACCTCAAAGCCTTAAAAAATGCCATTTTTTTTAGATATATTTTTTAATTTAGCTTATAATATTGGTTTAAAAAATCAAAGAACGACTAAATTTGGACAAGCGCACATGCAAATACTATCATTAAAAAACAATACAAAAATAAAAATGAAAGAAAAAGAAGTGCTTTTTTATTAAAGTATTTGAACACGTCTGTTTCTCTAAAGATCGTTCTTGGTACTTTGTTCTTAATTTTTTTTTTAATCCCTATAATTTTTATTATTAGGATTTCATTTAGGACATTAAATAAAATTTAAGTTATAATGTGAATTAAATTGCTTGATTGACTCTTTCTTTTATTTAACAATGAAAATGCGAAAAAAGCGAAAAATCATGACGTGTCAAACGTAATAACCAACTTTGGGGACGCTGTGCAACATAGGAAAAAAATTTTAATTATGCATAGATAACGATGGTTCGGAAAAATATTATTCTCTCAGTTTGCTTCACTGTAGGCTTTGGAAAAATTAAAACAATGGACCAAGCCTTAAAAATAAATTCTTTCAATCTTGCATGTGTTTACACGAAAAAAATGCACATCTGAACCAATTGTACTGATAATTGATCTGGACACAAATGTACTTGAAAACGAACCAACGATATTGGCAAAATCTTTAAAATAGGGATTTGCAGAAAATTTTTGACTATTATTATCAATTCGATTCTTAAATCATATAGACAAAGATACTGTATAGATGAAATCAAAATGGTCGAAGCATGTATGCAGTCCTAATTAAAAAGGAATACATTTAACAGTGGTCTGAAATTTATAATTTATTTCACCGTTTACGTTAAAATATTAAAGGTCAAAAAAGCCAAATTAAAATAAAATTAATAAGAAATATGGTTTTTAAATTTTTATAATTTTCCAGAACTAGGATGGCAACATATAATTTCTCCGTTCTTCTTATCCAATCAAAATATTCGACAAGAAACGTTTCAATTGTAAAATTATTATAAGTGGATAGTTCTGATTTTGTATTAGTTAACATTTGACTGCTTCCAATTTTTAAATGTATTTATACTGTTTTCAAATTCTTCGAGAAGAGAAATTTACAAGTTCCACTTTGTGAAAAATAGAATTTGTTTTAAATTATATAAACCATAAAATATTTGTCTGATTGTACGGGGTAAAAATGAGGATCTTTTCCATCCTACAGTATTTTTATTGCATATGAGACGCTTGAAAATTAACTCCTTCAACTGAAAGATAATTATTTGTAGAAGTAAAATTTTGAAATATGAATATTAGCTTTCAGAAATAGTTATTCGGCAGAACAAAAATTGTGTGCAAGATCTAAGAAGAATGCCAGCTGAAGACAAGTATATGAACAAATTTCAAAATTTTAAAACTATCTATCACCTGGAACCGATACTACTTAAGTTTAAATTTTCTTTGCAAACTAGGATGTATTTTCTTTTCAGGTTTAATTTTTGTTCACTTCCAGAATGTATAAGGACTATACTAAGTGAAAAAAGTAAGCGTCTTAGAAGCCTTTGCAAAAATGTAATTGCATATTTACAATGTTTTGTTATTTGTACACGTATTTGAGTTCGATGAAACACTGTAACAAAAAGTATAATTTCAAGGCTATTTTTCGGTATTGAAAAGATTCTCCAAAAATATAGTCTCCGGTGGCTCTATTCTAATGCCACTTTATTTTGATGCCACTAAACGACATTTTAATACAACTTTTTTGGGTCAAAACAGGACTGAAGTGAGAATCAAATTCCAATGACGTAACGTAGCACATGCACTGTTAGAAAAATCTGTATTAAATTTAATACAAATGTATATGAAGTCATTTGCATACACCGTAGTTGAAGTTCAATATACATTAAAATATGAATAGCTGTACACTTTATATTAAATTTAACATACAGTCGGTATAGCAGCGTGCTTAAAAACTCATAGCGATTTTATTTCTTTAAATCCTATCAAATATTCGGAATTGAAGTAATAACCTAGTGCAACGTACATGTGGACAACTTTCCAAAATTTGCCCTGAATGGTAGAAATTTAATGTGAGTACATGAATGTATATGAAACTTAATAAACACGTATCTAAATAGCGATTTCATTTGCTTGAGATATTAATTTTACTATACATTGGTATTTTAAATTTAATAATATTTTTAACAGTGTGATCTGTCACTGAAATATAGAATCTGCGTTATATACAATGTTAGAAATTTATAAATCCTGTTTTTACATATGCATATATTAAAGTTTTATGTTGATTAGCACTGAGACTTTACTGTTAGTTAAGAATAGGGCGACTAAGAGAAGAAGTAAGCACTAAGAAAAAGAAATAAACACTAGAAGACGAAGTAAACCACATGACGAATCCTTAGTGGAAAATAATTATAACGAGGCAGAAAGCCTCGTATTTATCTCCTCCAAAACAAGAAAATTTTTTTATTCTACTGCGAAAAATTGTTTACAAAATACCACCTATTCATTAAAATCACAGAAAATGAAAGAAATGACTGATATTTTTAGTCGAATCATTCTTAGAATTTCACATTCAATTTTTTCAGTATTATAACACTTGTTTATTAGATTAGGTATTAGAATCTGAATCTGTAATAAAAAATTGGGGTTCCCATTTGAAATTACAAAGTTAACCCCCTCCCTGCCTCCTGAGGGGGCGAGGCGGGGTAAATTTGTTCAAAGTCGCTTTTCCCCCTCGAAAATAAAAAGTTTTTATTACGGATATTTTTTCATAGGATGCGTATTTCTTGAGATATTTCGATGTCTCAAGTTAAAAAAAACACCCTGTATTTACAACTGTCATGTGATTTATGCATGGAAGTATAAATTAAGGGGAATAAAGGTTTTACGGCAGTAAAAAAAATGTTCATAAGATTCCTGGGAAAACATAAAATTACTTTTTATTTTTAAACATTAATTTCAACAGATTAATAAACAAGATTTCAAAAGACATCCAAAATTATCGAAAAATAATTTGGTACATTTTAAGTGATTTTTTTAATTTTCCAGGATTTAAAAATTTGAAAACAGTCCGAAAATATTAAAACAAAATTTAGATTTTTAAATGAAGTTTTGAAGCTGTTCAAGGATTTTGAGAGGTTCCAATATAATACAACAATTTTCTTAAGATTACTGGGAGAGTTTTAAATGATTTTTTATTTTAATAATAATTATTTTAAGACAATATTTAAAATAGATTTCAAAACAATTTTTGATTTATTAATAACAATTGAACGATTATAAATTGGTAAGGACCTAAAATTACAATAATTTTACTTATAATTTAAAAATTGTTCAGTTTAAAAAAATTTAATCTTTCAATTTTTAATGTTCCTAACTCAAAATTGCTTAAAACGATATAATTTTGGAAATCTGTAAATTCGTTGATTCATTATTCAATTTCGAGTACTAAAAAACTTAGCGTGGGTTTACATATTTTTTTAAGTCTTTGAATTGCACAACTTACAAAAGTTTAACATTTATTTGTTTATTTTGCGTTTAAATTTAAAAAAAAACTTAAGCTTTAAGGTCCGTCAAGGTGGAAAATAAATAAATTATGTGATTTTACTTTTTATAAATAAATTATACCTTCTTTCACCAATGTAAATTTTAAAGAACTAAAATGTTGTGCGCGCTACGCGCGTGCTAATTATCCTTTCCTTAGAGAAAAATCTACTAAGTGAACTACTTTGAACTACTTTTTTCAAAATTCATTCTTTTTCTATCATAATTTATCATTGTAGTTGAAAAATCTTTTCTTTTTAAAATTCCACAATTTTTTTAAGATTTTAAAAATTATTTTTTCGACTGAAACTTAACTATTCCATGTTTGGCTGAATATTTATCTTCTTCAGTTGAAAATCCAACTACATATTTGTTTGAAAATTTCTGTATTTTGTTAAAGATTATCCTTTTTTTGTAGAAAATTATTTTTTTAAATTGGATATTAATTTTTCATTGACTGAAATTTAGAGTTTTTATTGAAAATCAATTTTTTAAACTAAAAATTTAACTTAATTTTTTGTCGAAAATTGTTTTTTCATGTAAATATATTTTATTTGTTTAAAAATTTGTTTTTCCAACTAAAAACTAACCTATTCTATTTTCTGTTGAAAATGGATATTTTTTAATTGAAAACTCACCTATCCTATATTTGAAAGTAGGTCCAGCTAAGTTTCGTTCCGTAACGCCCAAATCCGTAACATTCAAAAGCGTTATCGTAGTTGAGTAAACTTAAACCTTACGCTATTCGCAGGCTTAAACTGCTTGAGTGGAGGCAGAGACTTAAGCAGTTTAAGCGTGCAACTAGCGTACGTAGAGTTCGAAAGGCGGTAACTTACGCCAGGAACGTCGAGAACGTTAGCGGTAAGTTACCGGTAAGTTCTCGAGCGATTTTTTTTCGAGAATTTAAGAGAATTTAAATTTGTCACCAAAATAAATTAAATTCGGACACGCCTGTGTAAATTTTTAGTAACTTAGGGAATATCTTTCAAATTATTAACGATTGGTAGCATTTAGTGGTAAGAAACAAAGTAATTAATGACAATATCAGTGATATCACAGTTAGAAGCAGAATACGAGGCCCTAATTGCACGGAACGTTCCAGTGGAAAGTTCCCGGGAGGTGTAAAATGTCCGTCGCTTGGGAACGTTCCATTGGGACGTGAGGGGAACCTTCCATTATTGTTATTTTTAACAACAATTATCTCGTAAACCGTAAGAGATAGGTGAAAATGGATGTCATTTTTGAGTTTTGAGTACCGCATATACTATCTATAATATGATATCCAGATCATAAACTGACATCGATTTTGACCTATCACTTACGGTTTACGCGGCACGTTCCGCAGGTGCCCGTGGAACTTTCCAGGAACGTTCCTGGAACGTTCCGTGCTATTAGGGGGATGTAGATGAAGATTTTGACACGCCTGACTTCAGTTCTGAACTTGGAGAGTAATGTAAACAAAGTTTATGGGATACGCATGAGTTTGACTCAATGTGCTTTAACCGTTCAAATAAGCAGTATTTAACAAATTGTTCATCATTCAGATGTCGTTGTCATGTAATGATGTATACTTATAACAAAATATCTTTGCTTATAAGTGAAAGAAATGATATTTAATGTTATAATTTTTATTTAATAATATAATTGTAAGAACATTTAGGAATTACGATCAGACTAACTAAACTTAATCTCAGAGTTAATTCTCTGAGACTAATAATAATACTGATTTTTCTCAACTTGTTCTACACTATAGTTTATAATGTTTATAAATGTTTGAAAGAATTCACGGTATTAATAAATAAAATTCTATTTTGAAAATATGGGGTATATTGTATATGAAACTAAAACCTAATTTTTATTTCTAATTGTGGGAATTAACCTTTCCCAAATACATAAAGGGCCACAGCCACATCTGTTTTCCGCCACTAGCAGCTTTCTCTGTAATTTTCCACGACGGACCTAAGGGCCTAATAACTGTAAGAAGAGGGGGTGCTGGTCAACGCTCATCCTCCGACGGCACGACCCTCTCGTCAGTTCGTCATTACAATCTTGTAGCTTTCCAAATAAACATCTTTTCTGAATGTACTCTTGCCTCTCCCTGTTTAAATTTATTTTCACGCCCAGTTTACCACAGATTCAGAAGTGGGATCGAGGCTCGCGAACTTTTAATAATTGCCATGTGCAATTTTCGGATTTTTCGCACTTTGTGCATTTTATGTGATTTACGGTACTTGTGAAAATTATGTGCTACGTACTCTGCTGTGTGCAAACTTTAAGTGCAGTTCTGCGTGAGATATTTCTGCTGTGTGCGAAATATTCTCAACCATTTTTGTGAAATTTAGGCTGTGTGCCTAAAAAATTTATGTGCTTTGTGCAACTTTTTAAGAGGCTGTGTGCCAAAAAAATTTTATTTGCTTTGTATAACTTTTAAGAGGCTGTGTGCCTAAAATTTAAGTGCTGTGTGCCACCTTTTGAGCGGCTGTGTGCCTAAGATTTGTGATTTGTGCAACATTTAACATTATTTCTGCTTTGTGCGGGATATTTCAGAATTTCTAGTGAACTTTCGGAACTTAGGAAGTGAACAATGGCTTTACTGAAGTTTACACTCGCTGAGTTGAAGGGGATGGCTAGACTCAATGGTCTCGAAACGGCAGGAACTAAAGCGGAGATAATTCAGAGGTTATCGGAGGCTAATCCAAATTTTTGGGAAAATGCTACCGAAGATGAGGAAAATTTCGAAACATCAGAAGATCCAGCTCTGGGCGATAACGCGGGCAACTTAAACCACAGCAGGAGATCTACAAATCCAATCCCTCAGGATGTATCTCACCTACAACGAGAACTTGACCTTGTACGACGGGAAAGAGAGTTACTCCAGAGAGAGAATGAATTCTTGAGAAGATCGACGACACCGCCGACTAGCAACAGCCACGCAAGTGTACGTTCAACCCCTTCTACCAACGTTAGTTTGAAAGCCAGCGGTGATCTATTAAGTGAATTCGCTGGAGATGATAATTCTTTTGACACCTGGGTTAAAAAAGTTGGTTTAGTGCGGGAAAATTTTTCACTCGACGATAACGCATTAAAAATTTTAATTAGCTCAAAGTTGAAAGGACGAGCTTTGAATTGGTTTCACTCGAAACCACAACACATTATGTTAAGTGTGAATCAGCTGACAGAACAGATGAAAACAATGTTTGATCAACGTCCAAATAAATTATCTTTACGACGAGAATTGGAGAAGAGGAAATGGAGTGCAAACGAACCGTTCAGTGATTATCACCACGATAAAGTTATTTTGGCG